>JAOVVB010246901.1:3905-20967 GCA_028570985.1 Heterobranchus longifilis | reverse complement strand
ATACACCCCATGTCAAATGACACTATTAGAAGAGAATACATCTTTCTACTTCTGTTATTATTGATCCTTTGTCTTTGGAAATTGGTGTAAATATAGCTCAGAATATATATTCTTCAGAAAGTTTGTTAAAAGTAACATCTCTACAAATGTAATGTATTACTACCAGTGACAATGCAGCGACAGTACATTACATAAGATACACAGAGTACCTTTCATATACATTAATATCACCTTTGCAGCAGGTGTTATTGAGATAATAATATGAATCCTGGAAAGCATTAATTAATGAGATGTTGGGACATTTGTAGCCATCATTCTGAAGACAAAAACAGGAAGACATAAACATATAAAACATCTTTTTGCAGAAATGTACAATGGCAAAATTTATTCTGGTGATTGGATGTAAAAGTGACCCTCTGCCTCATACTTACACTATATTTACTTTATTGAATGTATATATGTATGTGTACATAGGACACTTTTGTGTTACATGAAAACAGAAGTAGATCTTGTGTAATGTATCGTCACTGGCAGTAATGTAGACAAGTGACAAGTAGATTGTTACTAGTAACAACGTCTGAGCTATATTTACACCACTTTTCAAAGAGAGTTATGCCCTTCTATCTTCAGTCTAATTTTTATTTCACTCTGAAATAAATAATAAATAATCTATTTCACTACTATTACTGTTATTATAGCTTTTCAATCTCTTTGATTATATTTTCTTAAATGTCTCACATGCATTGCTCTCTAATTGTAAAATGTTTTACAGTCTACAGATGCAATAACAATAAAAAGATTTAAAAGCTATACTATTAATAAGTAAAATAAAAGACTAAAGAGCTAGATACAAATATGAAACAATAAAATAGGTTTAAAAGCTATAATATTAATAAGTAAAATAAAAGACTAAAGAACTCGATAAAAATATGGAACAATAAAATAGGTTTAAAAGCTATTATATTAATAAGTAAAATAAAAGACTAAAGAATTCGATAAAAATATGGAACAATAAAATAGGTTTAAAAGCTATAATATTAATAAGTAAAATAAAAGTTTAAAGAGCTAGATAAAAACATGAAACAATAAAATAGATTTAAAAGCTATAATGTTAAGAAATAAAATACTACATACAACCTGCAGTTACAGTCCCTCACCAGTAGGGGTGCTGCAGCCTCACCTACAATACAGGAAGTGATGCAGCACTTCCTCCTTTTGTCTTTGCAGCACATGCTGGGTGAGTAAAGAAAATGCTTGAAATCCAGTAAGAACTAAAGTTAGCAGTTCACATTTTATCGTTAGTTTCATATTTTACCTGTCTAATACTTTGCTGTCTCGTTATATCTTCAGCAGAACGACTTCCTCAACCACCCTGCAGTCACAGAGAAACTTCACAAAGACACACTTACAAGGTAAGCTTTCTCTACTCTGTACACAGTCATTGCTTCTATCTATCTTGTTTTGTATTTTTATATCTAATACTTTGCTGTCTTTACTTCAACAGAACAACTTCCTCAACCAGTCTGCCGTCACAGAGAAACTGCATCTCATTATTCTGTCCTCTTGTAAAATAAAATCACTTGTTTTTATTTCAGAGTTTAAATGGTCAATGTCCTCTTTCATTTGAAAATGTTTTTGTCAATGTTCTTAAATCCACTGTCTAATTTTGAAAAAAGCCATTTTCAAAAATAGGTGGTGGAGTTTAACCAATAAATCAATTATTCAATTATCCAATTAACCAATTATTCAATTAACAAATGAGTCAATTAACCAATTAACCAATTATTCAATTATCAAATTAACAAATTAACCAATTATTCAATTAACAAATTAAACAATTAACCAATTATTCAATTAACTATTTATTAAATCATCCAATTATTCAATTAACCAATTATCCAATTAACTATCATGTCTTTTCTTAACAGAACTCGCATCTATGACAACCATCCCCTCAATATCACAACACAAACAGGCAGGCTTTTTTTTCATGAAAGCACAATACATCAATATTGGAAAAGTTTTGACTTAAATGTCCTGTTTTTATCTCCAGACAAAAAACTTTGTTTCCTTGTAGTTTCTTGTAGTATTACATTAGCTGTATGTACAAATGATGATATAAAAGTTACAAAATACCTCATATTTACACTATATATATTTTATTGAATTCCATAACACATTGTGAATCAATGTATGTATATCTTTCTGAAACACAAGTACATCTTATGTCATTTATCTTCCCTGCATTATCACTGGCATTAAAAGATTGCATTTGTAGATATGCTACTTGTAACAAACTTTCTGAAGAACATATTAACACCAATTTCCAAAGACAAATGATCAATAATCATTTTACAGTTTATTCTGTTCTATGTAAAGATTATAATAGCGTCATTTGGCATGGGGTTATAAATTAAGCGACCAATGCTATCTCATATTTTGTAACACTAGAGGTGTGTATACCTCTGCCAAAAATACTATACTATTATATATACTACTATTAGTCCCTGCAGACAGTACCACTGGCTCAAATGTGAGGTCCTGACTTATGGACTATATATTTTGTCTGTTATTTTATTATTAATAAGGTTATATTTTTTCATCTTTGTTTTATCTTTTTAATCTGTTTTCAGGACTAGTTTTTGACATTACTATGTCTGTACAATCTATAGTAATACTACTAAATATTATTCACATGTTACTTTGCCTTTTCCTCACCTTTATTTGAACATCCAAGTTTTTTTGGATGGTCACTTAATCAAATCTGCACATAATTGTTTGTCTTAATTATTTAATATTCTTGATTATTTGATTCCCTGATTCACTTTTGAAATAAATGTCTTCTTACCTCCTTGTTGTTGTTGTTGTTAATTGGTCCATCATTGCTGAAAAACGTAAGTAAAGTAAAGTTTTAACACCGGGACATACCTGCAGGATTTACAACACACTGCAGTCCAGTATGATGTGGAAACACGGAGGATGGAGGAGGCATCTTGTGCTCTGAAACAGTAGAAAGAGATGCAATTTTTAACTTGGCTGTCAAACTTCTGTGCAGAAATGGTTTAAATATGAATGTTTATAAGACTATGATGTTCCTTTCACTCTTTTTGGCACGCTATGCTATAGTATAGTGTGTGGAAAAGAGTGAAAAAAGTCACGGTATAGTATGTTGAGAAATGTCACAGTATAGTATGTTGAGAAACGTCATAAAGTATAGTATGTTAAATTTTCTTTTAAAAAGTCATAGTTTAGTATGTTGAATTTTTTTTTAAATCATAGTATAGTATGTTGAAATAAGTCTGAATAGTATGTTGAAAAAAGTCATAGAGTAGTATGTAAAACAAGAGAATAAGTCATAGTATACTATGTTGGTAAAAGTCAGTGTAGTATTTTGAAAAAAATCATAGTATAGTATATCGGAATAAGTCAGAATAGAATGTTGAAAAAAAGTCATAGAATATGTTAAAAAAAGAAAATAACTAATAGTACAGTATGTTGAAAAAAGTCATATTATAGTATGCTGAAAAAAGTCAGTATAGTATGTAAAAAAAGAAAATAAGTCATAGTATAGTATGTTTAAAAAAAAAAAAGTCATAGTATAGTATGTTGAAAATCAGTCATAGTATAGTATGTTGAAAAAAGTCATAGTATAGTATGTTGAAAAAGTCAGTATAGTATGTTGAAAAGTCACAGTATAGTATGTAAAAAAGAAAATAATTCATAGTATAGTATGTTGAAAAAAGTCATAGTATAGTATGTTGGAAAAAAGTCATGGTATAGTATGTTGAAAAGTCACTATAGTATGTAAAAAAGAAATTAAGTCATAGTATAGTATGTTGAAAAGTCATAGTATAGTATTTTGAAAAGAGTCACTATAGTATGTAAAAAAAAAAAGGGAAATAAGTCACAGTATAGTATGTTGAAAAAAGACAGTATAGTATGTTGAAAAAGTCATAGTATAGTATGTTGAAAAAGGCAGTGTAGTATTTTGAAAGAAATCATAGTATAGTATGTTGAAAAAAAAGTCATAGTATTTTGAAAAAAGTCATAGTATTATAGTATAACCGTGATGGTGTTTATTTGTTACAGTGTGGTAGAAAAGAAACACCCGTTGTGTACTTCCATCATGAAGTGTCTAACCTGTCAGTTCCTCTCTGCAGGATCCTCCAGAACTGCTCACTTCTGTCCCACGTCCTCTAACTGGGTCAACAGTCCTCTCTGGACCACGGGGATGCAACGGTACTCTGCGGGCGGCGCCGTGCCGCAGCTCGATGTGTGGCATGTGTTCAGCTCTGTGTCCGTTCCACATGTTTGATGGGCGAGATGATCAACACAGGAGGCTAACACCGACCGGCAGGACCCGTGGCTCGCAGCTGCACGTCCACCTGGTGACGCAAGACAACACTGATTATTACACGATAAAGTTACACACATAATTAGAGATGGGACAATAATAGATTTTATCATGGACCGTGATAAAAAACTCTCACAATAAGTTGATCGTGATGAATTTCCATTATGGGGATAATCGTGAATATCCTCACAAATTCACTCCAGTTTAATACAGTGTCCTATCTGTGATGCAATACAAATATTTGTTTCTTTAAAAAAGTTGGAATGTTTTGAGAGAAAAAATGTTGTAATGTTTCTAAAAAAAAGTCCCAACAAATCAAAATGTAAGGTAAAGTGATTCCAAGTTATTGTGCTGTTTTAAGAGTTTTAAACATATTTTGTTGATTATCAGGATAATATGTGCGTATTAATGTACCTTTAACACTTCCCCTTCATGTTTTCTGTTGTTGTCTTCAGTTGTTGTTGTTGTTGTTGTGTTTCCTATTTAATAAACAAAAGATTTTATTAATTTATTTTCTGGAAATGTCTCTGAAAATCAAAAACATATGGAGGGTCACAGAAATAGTAATAAATAATTTAATTAACTAATAACTAATTGTACAATAAAAAATAGGCATTGATATATTTGTTTACAAATTAATTTATTAATCTAAAAAAACAGATTAAATTACAACTATTTTAATGGGCAATAAATATATTTGTTTCAGAAAGTCGTAATGTTTGGGGGAAAAAAGTCATAACGTTTTGAGAAAAAAAACTCACAATGTTATGAGAAAAGTCACACAATGTTTTGAGAAAAAAGTCCCAGGAATTCAAAATGTAAGGTATTCCAGTGTGTTTTAGTGCCATTTTAAGAGTTTTAAACATATTTTGTTGATTATCAGAATAATGTCGTGAATTTGAATTATTTAATCGTGACATGAAATTTTCACATCGTCCCATGACTAATCACGATATCGCGATATATGACTCCATCACGATACAATTCCATTGAAAGGCGATAAATGATCATATTGAATTATTGCCCAGTAGTTAGTAGTGCCTCCATCTGGAAATTGAACTGTGTGAGATGTCATACACAAACAACAAACTCATTTCAGCCACAACAGTACACCACTACCCCGTGTTCTGAACAGACAGCATTGCTAGGCAACAGCCTAGCTCTGTGTTTACTTCCTGTCAGGAATGTTTTTAGCGTTTACATGGACATTTATGAGGCTTGTCCCGACTGTGATCATATTCAGGATATGTTGTTTTATGCGCTCAAACACATAAACAGGATACCGATGCCAATTATCTCAAAATGTCATTAATCGGGCCAATTAATCGTCTATCCCTAATCGACAGATGTGTAAAACTGAGTTTCTCCACAAAGAATCATGTAAAAGCACCACTTTTATCTTGTGTTTACCAGAGATGTGCTCAGAAGTTTCTGGGAAATAAATCATTCAGCATGATAAAAGCATAAATAACAACTAATCCACTAAAGAAATTACTCAAACCAAAACGACTGAATAGTTGACTAAGAGAGGACAGCTCTAGAGCAAAATACATGTGTTCCCCCATTGAAATGAATGGAGGTGGCGAGTAGCTGTGCAGCGCGCTGTGAAAGCCCCTTAAAATGTAAAAGAGAGTGTGTGTTTGCATGTTTCTCACCCAGTCATCGTCTGAACACAGAGCGGCGTCTGCCCGTGTTGCTTCCTGTATGTGGGGGTGTGACCGGAGGGCTGTCAGTCATCTTGATTCTGCTGCTTCAGCCTCGTATAAACTGCAGACATAAAAAAACAGGACTGTGGTCAGTTCAACTGAGCTCTAAATCAAACAATCAAACACAACGCTGCAGAGATAATATGAGATGTGGTAAGAGGAGTATTCTCCGATGTCACAGAAACACAGACCTCTAAATAATATGTTCTCATCCAAATGGGATACATTTATATTCCTTTATTTACATTGGGCAAATAAAATTATATCATATTATTACATCAACTACACTAAATACTTTCAGTTAATTTCCCCTTTTATTTATTTTATATTAAATTTTAAATGTATTTATTTTCTGTGTACACAAAAAAATATCTTCTCACTCATCATCTGTACATAAATAAATAAGGTTGGGGGAATACAATTATATTAATTCCACTACCTATTTACTTTCCTAGTTAATTTTCCCTTTTATTTATTTATTTTTATTATTATTTGTAAATTGATTTATTTTCTGTACATACATCTTCTAAATGATCATCTGTAGTACATAAATAAATAAGGTTAGGGCAAATAAAATAAAAAAACAAAACAACTTTAAAGTAATTGTGTGCAACTGTGTTCTACACTCTGGTGAGTTATGGTATTTAGATCATAGACTGCATAAATCTTTATATAGTCTATGAGTTAGATAGGTCTACATAACTTTTGCGATTTCATCCTTCTTGTGTCTACTCCTTTCCCACTAGCATGGCTTCCTATCTGACCTCGTGTTAGCTAAGTAGCTAACTGCTATGTAAAGTCGTCATGAAGAATCCGTGCCTTGGCTTGTAGAGTGTCGATGTTGCAATTAACTATTTTATCAGGAGAGATAAGCAGCCTTCATTAGTTTAATGTATTTGTAATATGACAGCTGAATGAATTGCTTTTTTAACGTTTTACTTACTCATTGTTTTGTTTGTAGCCGGCAGCGTTAGCTAGCATTAGCTAGCGTTAGCTAATATCGACGCTGCAGGCCAAGACATTGATTCATTTAACAACTTTAGCTAGTCACGTTAATTTAACTACTTGCCAACTTAACCAATCGTTAGCTAAGATAAATAAATCGTATGTGGTCTTTGCTCCAACATCGTGGATGTAACGTTAGCTTCATGGATTTATAATGAAACTGTTAGCTTACGCTGCCGCCGCAAGCTAACGTTTGCTAACGCTAGCTTGGGTAGTTACATCTGTGAAACTCCCCAAAAGTATTGAAACACCTGAATACAACGCAACTGGACGGAAGGTTACATCCGCGATGTTGAAGCAAAGACCTCCGTGAATTGCTGTTTTTCCTTCGTAGTATGTACAGTTATTATGATGATTAGATCTTAAAATACATACATGAGCTTCAACCGCTGATTCTGCTTCCAGTTTACACGGGTACGCGCATGCGCAGTGTACAGGGACACTGGGCGTAGGGGTGCTGCAGCACCCCTACTGGTGGGAGGCTGTAACTGCAGGGCAAAAAAGTTGCAAATTTTAAAAAAAATCTGTTACTAAAACTGGAGAAATTCATGCTGTTTAACCACCCGTTTGCATAGACATTGCGTTAATTTCTGAGCACACAATGAACGGACAAAACAGACGCAGGATACGTGAGGCAGCGTCATGTGTTCACGCAGTTAAAAGCAAGAATATCTGCAGCTTTAGTCAGGGGTCGTCAGTTTACCGATGATAGAAAAGATGTCCCTGAAGGAAAAAAAAACACTGCTTTAAGATGTACCCGTTAAAAACTGAGAACCGATTAGAACTAACTTTAAATGGACTTTTATTGTTTCATTAAAATAAGTTAAAGTAAGCCCTGAAAAGAATAAAGATATTTTAGTTTTTTACCTTATTGGAATCGAAACTGGGAATAGATAAGTAGAATCTGAAATTAAATCGGAATCGATAAAATTCAAACGACTCCCAACCCTAATGTACACTGGGCATGTGCGGTGTAAACAGGAAGCACATTGTCTATTCAGAGGCTGAAAATCATGGATGTATTATAAGAACTAATCATAAGTAGAAATTGCATTTCCTGCTGAAAATGTGTTGGGAATGCTGAAACCTGAAAGCTGAAAAATGTAGAAAAATGTAGAATACAAGCATAAAGGTCCTTAAAGAGCACAAGGTTTTGATATGTGAATTGTTTCTGTAGCTGAAAGTGAGCAGAAGTAGTAGTAGACTAAAAAATGCAGGGGGAGAGAGAGAGGAGGAAATATTTTAAAAGTCATGAAAGTAGAATTATGAATTAAACCTGAGTCAGCTGATGGTTTGAATCTACCAACATGCTAGAGTATAGTATGTCATCAAAAATCCCACAAAAACTGCAATTTTCAACGACATGCCATCCGTCTGTGACTTTTAGGCATTTTTTATGTTTTTGCAGCATTTTTGACGACATAGAATGAATTAAATGTATTTCAAACATGTAAAAAAAAAAGAGAAAAACAAAACAAAAAAATAATAAAAATAAAGTGAAATAAAAAATAAACCTATAGAACAAACTCAAGCGAATTCTCAAACAACACAAATTGAAATGTACATGTTCGAAAAGGAGTAAGGAGTATATACCTTTATATACACATTTATTCCTTCCCCTTTTTCCAAGACTCTTATACTCCCTATACTCTTGTATACAATTTATGAATTCCCATTTCTATATACTGTACAACCCAATACAATATAAATATAATCAACTATCTAAATACAATATAAACATCTTTGCAACAGTTTTTGATGACATCCTATACTGACGTTTTTGCTGTATTTTCAACGACATACTACACTGACTTTTCTTGCAGCGTTTTTGACAGCATACTATACTACGCCGTTTTTGCTGCATTTTCAATGACATGCTATACTATGATGTTTTTGCAGCATTTTTGAGACATTTTTGATGACATGCTATACCATGACGTTTTTGCAGGATTTTCTACCACATACTATCCCAGCAAACATTGTTTGGATGGTGTCCCCAGCCAATAATGGTCCAGTCAGACCTAGACCCTCTCTTACAAACCAGGAAATATTGAACATATTATTGCTATAGAAAAGCAAATGCATGTGTTTTGTTTAAACAGCAACATTTGATTGGCAATTTATTTGGTTGTGAAATGCTCTACGTCCCCAGCAAACACTGAGACGTTGAATGACCATTGTTTGACCGTCTCATCAAATTGTCCCGCAATGGTTCAAAAATGAAAGTATTTCCGACGTCCGGGTCAGACCTCGACGTCTTCTGGACGTCTAGCGATGTCAGAATATGTTGTTGCCACGACTGGGACTTGATACTGTATGTGCACAGCTGAGAACTTCTAAATAAACAATTCACCACTGATTTGTTTTTTATATGGAAACGCATACCACATATAGAGAATTCATAGCCTAAACTAATTTGCAGCACTTTCACTTATTGAGCTATCATTCATGCCTCTGCAAAACTTGTGCATCTAAATGACAAAATTATGTTAGGCACTGCAAGTGCACATAGACACATTAGTGACTACAATATCAAATGAAATCACCTTGGATTAAGAAAATAGCTAACATTTATTTTTTCATTTACAAAAGATGTTGAGAGAGAAAAAAAAAAATCCATGAGCAGTCGTCCTGCTGTCTCAGATCCATGTAAAAAAAAAAAAAAAAAAAGACAAAACAGAACCACTGTCACTATCGAAACATGGCCCTCACTAAACTGTTTTGTTACAGACAGACCAGTCTATCTGAAGCTGCACGATATTCTGATCAGCTGAGAGGGCAGGAGAGGGCATACATCAACAAACATTTACTCGTTAAAAGACACATTTGCAAACATTTGTTTAGAGGAAAACCACAAAGAAAACTGTGTGTGCTATTTTGAACACAAGGACCATGAAAATAAAACAGTTGATAGGTTTAATCCAGCGTGATGTTTTGTATGAAGCAAAGCTGTGGTACATTACATTGTTGGAACAAGGTTAACAGAAAGTAAAAAGAGGTCAATTGCTGAAGCCTGCATGAGTGTGTGTGCGTGTGTGTGTGTGTGTGTGTGTGTTGCTGGGCATTACAATACAACTCCAGAGTCTGAAGACACTCATGCCAAGTACAGTTTGAATAGTGCTTCAGTCTGTAGAGGAGCACTTCATGGTGTTCACGCTGTTCAGGTCACGACGGTACGAGAATCAGTAAATGACACAAAGACAAGTAACATCGAAATTAGATCACTATTTATCAGTTTCCCTCTGATGATACACTTAGTGTGGAGAAAAATGCAACAGAACATAGAAAATTAAGTGTTTCTAGCTTAAGTAAAATCATTACCGTATAGAGACATCTGTAAAAACATGTTTCAGTAATGACAACATAAATACTGAATATACAAAAAAAACAGTCCTTTATTCCTTGTAATGTATCATGGAATCAGCTATCGGCTGATGGAAAGTGGAGGGAGGCATTTTTGATGGACCTGGCTCATCTTTGAGTCTTGTGCCTTATACAAGTTCTCACTCTAGTGGTCTGTACATGAACTGCAGCTGATTCTGGCCATGCTGGGAGGGACAAATGGCAACTGGAGTTTACACTGCGTTTGCTTGTGCTGGTGTGGTCCAGGTCCAGGATGATAATGAGTCTAAGGGAGACCAACACTGGTTAGTTGATGGGCTTTAACCTTCAGGGGGTGTTCTACAGTCCAAAGCGGGCTGGGGTGCGTCTGGGCGTCATGGGGGCCTCGTCTTTTCTTCCTGGTGTGCAGATTTTCACAGCCCTGAATCACAGAAACATCCGTGGGAAGACAGGTCTTATTCACGGTGACAACATACTATTCAGCCTCATTCTTTATCGCTCCGTTTAGTCCAATGCTAAACATCTCTTACATTAGGAAAGCAGATGTGCCGTGGTTAAATAAAATTTAGAAAAATGGCTGAAGGTGAAGGAAGACTGCAGCTGAATGTGAACATAAAAGGAGAAGGACTGCAGGAGAGTGAAAAGGCGAGCTGGTGTCTCTGTGAAGAGTGTTGGGACGTAGAGCGCCTGACGCCTCTGACAGCACAATCTATCATCTTTAATTACAGCAGCGTGACACCCTGACACTGCCCACACTTCCCTCATCTCTCTCCCTTACTTACACACACACACACACACACACACACACACACACCTGCAGCAATTACAACCATCAGGCCATAACCCCCTTCTGTCACTGTCCCATTCTCTCCGTCTCCCTGTTCACTTCAGGAGAAATTGTTGCGCTTCCCTCAATACACAAGCCGCTAGCTGCTTTCATTACAGCAATGCACACAAACGCAGGCAGTATATTGTATGTACAAGTAGGTGGACAATGCACACATGTGGAGCGTCTACTGAATTTAAACCAGGGTCCCCTCGCCTTCTTAAACATCAAATTCAAGGACTTTCCAGGCCCAATGCCCTCAAATTCAAGGAGCCAACACGGCATAGTATGAGACACGGATCGAAGTTAATTACTGTTACAACACAGAATTTTACAGAAGCACACAGACAACAATCAAAACGAGAGAGGGCCTTGAATGTGTGTTTACATTTTCCAGGCAGAGTTGCATGTCGCTGTTCAACCTGCATCATTTGACTTCAATCACTCATTCACGCACAAGACCGTCGCACTTTCTCGAGGCAGGTGGTGCGTAATGATGCAACAGCTGGGGACACACGTGCAGACAGCGGAATGTAGCTTATTTACTAACGTTAAGTAAAAAAAGATATCAAAAGAACTTCCATTTCTATTCTTGCACAAAATATATAAATTTAAGCACTTTCAATGACCCGTCTATTTATGTCTATTTTCAAAAATGTTCATGGCCTTGATTTTTTCCCCCTCAAATTCAGACACTTTCAAGGATTTCAAGGACCTGTGGGAACCATCAGTATGTTGAAAAAAGTAATAAGAAAAGTCATAGTATAGTATGTAGAAAAAAAGGCATAGTAGTATGTCGGAAAAAGGTCATAGTAATGTATGTCAAAAAAGTCATAGTGTAGTATGTTGGGAAGAAAAAGCAATAGTATAGTATGTCGAAAAAAGAGTCATAATATAGTCCTTCGAAAAAGGTCATAGTATAATATGTTAAAAAAAGCTATAGTACATTATGTAAAAAAAAAAGTCATAGTAGAGTATGTCCAAAAAGTCATAGTAAAGTCATACTATAGTATGTAAAAAAAATTAATTAAAAAAAAGTCAGTACAGTATGTCGAAAAAAAGCCGTACGGTATGTAAAAAAAAAAAAAAAAAAAAAGTCATAGTAAAGTCATACTATAGTATGTAAAAAAAAGTCTTAATACAGTATATAAAAAAGTCATAGTACAGTATATAAAAAAGTCATAGTACAGTGTGCCGTGGGAGACGCATGCAGACAGTGGAAGAACTTTAATTTCCATTCTTGCACAAAATAAAGGAATTAGTGAATCAGCGCAGGACGTTTGTCCGTTCTCTACTTATCTAAAGATGTCAATGTTTGGGTCCTACATACACATTTCAGTCAGTACCAAAAAAAGTATTGAGGTTTAATACTCAGTATACATGCTTGGACTTAGGAAGCTAAAACTGGTTGTATTGCCCTTTAAGCGCTTCATAAGGAACTAAACGGGGCCCACACTTCCAAAAACACTCACACACACTTTCACTTTTAAACACAAAACAACTGACTGGGCCGTTTCCTAATTCACACCACTGATCTGTGCTGGTGAGCAGGGAGACAGGTGATAAGCAGCCGGCACATGAAAAGCGTACCCGAAGAAATATTTCATCTCGGCCACACTGAACTCATAGAGGAGCCGCTTGTGAGGCCCGCCGGAGGACAAAGGCAGCCAAGAGCCCAGGAGAGCCGACGACATTCATTATCACACATCCAGCTTCCTCTGCTTAAATCTAATTCTTAATCCTATACCTCCAGTGTGATTATTTTCAACAGATCTGTTACAGACGTGGTCATGCAAACTCAAGACAGATAAACCAGCTGATTAATTAACAATAAAAGTTCTTCTTTTTAAATCTGTCTTTATAACCTTATTTCTCTCTGTAAAGCTCACGGATGGGTGTGAAATTAATTTTTTTGGTCTAATTTGAAATTGAACGTTCCCCTCCTTTCTCTGCTCTGCTATGGCACAATTTAAATTGCTGCAGTAATGGGGGTCAGCCAGGAGTCAATATTATTTCTTTTTGTCTCGTCTAGAGGGACCAGAGGTGAGAAAAGCTCATCATGAAGAGTGAGAGAGGTGGAGTCGAGAGAGAGAGGGAGAGAGAGAGAGAGAGAGCGGGGGAGGAGGGGAGGAGGGGAGGGGTGAAGATATGGATTGGCAGCGAGGTAGGTAAATTAAATGTTTCTATCTTGACTGTGTATGGAAAATGAGGGCCACGGGGAACGACTGTTAGATGAGGACTCGTGTGTGATGAGGAGGCAAGAGGAGGAGAGATGGCGCCGACTTACTTAACAGTGCCGGTGTTGCTCTTCTTGTCCTGCTCCTCTCGACGAGCTCGCAGCTGCTCCTCAGCCATGGACATCTCCTCCTCCATGTTGCTGATCTCCTCCTTGGCTCGGCGACGGTTCTCCTGGAAGAGCAACACAAACAGATGAGAAAAAAAAATCAGGTTTAAGGTGAGGTTAAGGTCGTGTACGCACCGAGCGTGAATAAATTAATTTGCGCGAATTAATTACATATAAAGTCAGTGTGAAGACGCGATTAGACGCGAGTTCCGGTCGGGCAGCGCGAATGACGCGGTAATATAACTAATAAGTAATCACGTGAATGAAACTAGTCAAAACAGAAGATTCCAGCGTCCAAATTCCAGACTTTTCCAGATTCAAATTTCCAAACTTCTCGGTAGATTTCGTAGAAGATGACTGTGCTTTTGTCCGTGCATATGACTTCTAATTGCTGCTTCCCCCATGTTGGAGATGTAGAACGATTTGACACAAAGTTTGCATCAAAGTTTGCATCTAGCTTTCTTTTCCCCCATTTGGAAATCCTTCCAACCAGACTTTATATTTGGGAATGACAAGCCAGCAGTCGGAAAAAAAAACTTTACCATTTGTGTCCGTTTGGTTCACACTCCTACGCAGAAAGACTCTGCTCAAACAGGAAATGATCCAACCACCGCTACCTATATTCCTATTATTTCCTTTAGAATATTGAATAAATACTATTATATTATTGTTCCCCCCCATATATTTTAGTCTGTTTTAAAAATAAGAATGGAAAAAGAGTTGAAAAATGTAAATAATTGAATTTTCACAGCGTCTGTGCAGCCTTGTTTATCCACTGTCTCCATGGAAACGATGATGAACGCAGTCATAAAGGTTTAGTTTTGTTACACAGAAATCTTAAATGTTCAGACAAGCTTAATATTTGGTTATTTGTGATGCTGTTCAACGATATTGCTGCATTTGGTCATGGAGGTCTGGATTTGGTACTGAATTTTATATTTTAGAAACAGAATGGGATAATAGTCTGGAAACACAAATGTTTTCCATACTCTCTTTTCTTTTCTCATAAAAATTAATTTAAAGCCTGTCGACCTCTCTCTCTCTAGAGCGTGCAGGAGGCAGGACATGACACGCATTACACCGCGGTCCCGTAGCCGGTTCGTAATTTGGTCATAAACAACCGAGTCTCTTGCCGTTCCTTGAATTTGTCTGACGATTTCGGCGTCGGCCTTTACCGACAGAAGTTCCCGAATCTCGTGGTCTCTCCAGTTAGGCATATTCACTGGCGTCTTTGTGTAAATGACCCTTCTTCTTCATCGCCCTCGGATGTTTCTTTTCTTTCAGTTTCGCACCAGCTGCACGACAGAAACCTTATCAACACCCCCACTCGCTCGCTGTCAATTCTCCGGACAATGAGCCGCTCTATTCACACGTGGGCTCAATGAGACATTACAGAGACTTTAAGGTGGATTAGGGAGCAGCGGCCCAGGCCCACATGAGAACAGTATGCAGTAGTGCTGCTTTTTTTTTTTTTTACTTCTCACAATCAAATTTAATTTTCATATTCGAATGTCTGTTTAATATATTTAAATTTAGATGATTCTTGGACAGCTCTAGTGGACATTCCTGTCTCCACACTTTGGTGAATTAACCAGCAAGTACCAGCCTTGTGTTGTCTTACCTGTCTGCTTTTTCCCGCTTGTTTGATGCTGTAAAACATGGGCCCAAGTTCTGCCAGCCACTCTCCATCCACTGCAGTCACACACTGCATGTACTCCTACAACACACAGCGCAAGATCAACATCAACAACACATATATGGTTCATTGTTTTCACGCAGGCTTGAGTTCTGCAGCCAGCAGACTTGTTTTACCTTGGTGGTCATGACGAGCTCGTGGTAGATGATGTAGTCGGGGGTGTAGCCCATACCAAACAGCGAGCTGGTAGGATGGAGGTGACATGGCATGCCTGTCCTCACGTTCACATATTCGCCAATGCCCTGGGAGCAAACACAGGCATAAATAACAAATTAAATGTACGGCTCAGAATTTCTGGATAGAAAAATTGGACCCTGTGTGTAGTGTGCTGCAGTTTAACTGTGTGTGTTCGTGCCTGCATCTATGGGAGGACTTTAAGGTCTGAGCAAAGCAGGTCATATGGGCTAATTTGCTTCTCCACCTGGCTTAGACAGCAGGAAAATAAATTTGAAGTATATCCAACGCTGCTGCGATTGCTCGCGTTAGCCGGCTACCCATAAGTCAAACGGAGAACCTTGATTATGCAGTCGTGATTTCAAATTCCCTTTCAGATTTTAGCGCCGTATTAATGTGAGGCCAGAAGGGATATTTCACTACTCTGTAATTATGCTGCTATAAATCTGCCACAACCAGTTGCCACTAGGCGTAACATATTAACTGAGGAAAGTGCAGGAAGTACCTTGAGCTTGGCAGCCTGGTGGAAGTATGCAGCACAGATGCACTTTCTGATGATGTCCCAGTCTGACCCGCAGGAAATCAGGTTCATCCTCTGCTGCACCATGATGTCTTTTAACTGGGAGCGCACCTCACGCACCTGCACAAAAGTGAAGAAGAAGAAGAAGAAGTGGAACCACATAGAAACATGTCCAACCTGTCGACTTGCAATCAATTGTATGAGGGGGAAATATATCGCTGAGGTCAGGTGAAAATGTGTCAATCTAAGAATTTCTCAGAGTATTATCCAGCCATACTTGGCCAGCTACATTGTCGCAGAGTCGCCGTCAGTGTTGCTCAAGCGCTCGTTTCGTTTCACATCCCTGTGTGCACAATACAGAGGAAGCTAACATAGCATCAGCTAGCTTAGCTAAATAACACAGTAGCAGAGAAGAGAAACTGTGAACTGAAAACATAAGATGGGTTCTGAAAAAAGTTTTTTACACCTGTCACACAGCGACAAGTGCATTTCCACCAAAGGCGTCGACAGAGGGCGTCTCAACGCTTCCCATTCATTTCCAATGGAGAGCGAGGGAAGCAGTCGCGTAGTGCATTGTGGGAGTGTGGCGGCGAGTCTGGAGGGGGGGGGGGGGGGGGGGGGGGGGCGTTTGCCCATCTGTGTTTGCATAAAGTTGACTAGATCTCAACTTTATGCAAATGAGGCCGGCTCACAAAACTTGGACCAAACTGTCAAACTAGGCTCTAAAATAAAACAAGATTCAGCAGTTGCATTGCCTATTTCTCACTTAAAATGTTTTCAGGAAATAGATTTTAGTGGATTGTTTAGACAGTTTAGGAGCAGCAGTCCGTGCCATGTTTTTTTCAGGTTATCCAATCAGGTGCATTCCACGACGGTTCCAAAGGAGAGAAAACACCAAGTGGCCACTTGAGTGGCCACTTGTAGGATCATATAGTCGGCTTCCACTGAAAATAGCCTGTTGCTGTGTCGCCGGTAATATCAACACAGCGTACAGGGTTGGGGGTTAACGGAATATAAGTAATGGGATTACGTATTTAAAATACAAAATATGAGTAACTGTATTCTGTTACAGTTACAGTTTATGTTTTCAGTTTT
>JAOVVB010246893.1:0-20970 GCA_028570985.1 Heterobranchus longifilis | reverse complement strand
ACACTGCTCCGGCTCCCTATCTACAGCACAGAGGCAGAGAGAGAGAGAGAGAGAGAGAGAGAGAGAGAGATAATTAAAAAGGCATTTGGAACCAAACATAGATAAAAAATCTTATTTCACCTCATTAGACTGCATTCAGAAATAACTGTGAAATATAAAGTCTAACTTGTGCTACAATGGAGGGTCAAAGTACACAACAGGATGTCACACAAATGGATGACACACCCACACTGCCGGACAACCCTGCAGCGAGTGTGTCTGAATGCAGCCTCACCCAACCTTCAAACTAGCATTCAATGACATGCAGGGACAGTGAATCTTTATGTAGCTCAACCTATCGAGCTTATCATTTTTGCATGAATGCAAAGTTTACAAGCAGTGTGACCTTAAGCAACTTTTCTGAACTCCTGCTTCCTTGTTGGACATATCTCTGGATCTGAGCGTCTGTCAATGACTGAATTCTTGTCCTGCATCACTTGGGAGACAGCTACCTTTCTGAAGAGCCTCTGGCTGCCCCCTCCAGCAGACGTTGGGTAATAGATGTACACATTGTGGTCCTCGGCACTCACAGGTTTCTCCACGAAGGGTTTAGGGAACACCTCCCCGTTTACCTCAACATGGTCCTCACCTTCCACCAGGTTACACTCTGCACAGGGTAAAACTTTAATTTTAAATCATTTTTACAAGAACATCTTTGAAACACATACTTAAAAAAACAGAGTCAAAAAGCATCCATGCTTTATAGCACAAGAGTTCATAAAATTTAACTTAGGTTTCTTGTATTACACTGAAAAATATGACTACATTATAAAGTTACTGATGTCCTGTATGCTGCTATATACAGCCGACGTCATGATTACATCACAGTGTCAGCTGGAGGCAAACACGAGTCAGAGTAGTAGAGTAGAAGGCGTGTTTACAGAATATTTTCCTGGAATTGATAGCTTTGTTTTAGTTTGTTATCATGTATCAGGGGGTTCACACAAAAACTAAGAACTCTTACTCACCTTCAGGATTGTCTGGGTCTCGGTTTAACACAGCATAACGAGGCAGGTCAATGCCCTCTTCCTGTAGGATCCGGTACACTTCCCTCCTGACAGGGAATCAAATACCATTATAAATAAACTAAAAAAAAAAAAGAATAAAAGAATAATCAAAGTGAGTTTGTGTGAGTGGGTTTGATGTGTGTTATTAGGGTTGGGCAGTAAAACAGGAAGTGTATACAGTATTTAAAGGTATGTGGAAATAGCAATTATGTCATTTTCCTTCCTATCATGTGATCACTCCTCTGATTATAGGAAAGGGAAGAAAATTGCAAGTGTAAACAAAGTTGGTTGCGTAAAAGAATGCAGCTGCTGCAATTTGCAAAGAGACAGAGAGAGAGAGTTGAGTGAATCTCAATGAAGTTGTATGATTTGCATAAGGAAAGTGGCCGCAAGTATTTATTCAAATTATTCCCATCTCAACCGCTAACTATTGCTGGGAAAACGGTGTTTCAATTCAAAAGGGACATAAGGTGGTGAAAACATATACTGACGCAGGTACATTGCTTTTCTTTTGTTTTGATGTTGTTCAGAGAATATACTTCAATAAACCATTGAGTTTCAAAGTAACTTCTTGGATGACAAACTTTCAAGGGACTGATACAACGACAAGCATCACGCAGTGGGGAGCGCGGTCGCTGAGACAGCACGAGTGATTGCTTTACGTTCTACAATACAAGTCCTAAAGACCCCCTCTGGTGAAAATCAAGTTTTTAGCCTTGTTAAAATGTCTATGTGGTGTTTTTTATATTCTACAAGACATATGAGTGAAATGAGCAGTCAACTCCATGGCTGAGCATTTGAAACTGCAGTGTGCCAACAACAGTCTCTAAAGTCTGGATTCAGACAGCCAGGATTTCATACATCACAAATCTAAGGACGCAGGCATTCAACAGCGTAACTATGGCAGCAGTGGGTCAATGAGGGAGAAGAGTCGATGTGCTTGCGGCCCTGTTTCAAAGTTGGAGTTGTAGTTATTGCTTTTTTGTGTAACATGTTAAACAAAATATTAATCATGGCAGAGCATTTTACATACTTTAAAATGTGTCTGGAGATCTTTAACAATTTTAAGCTGGTAAAAAGTAGCTTAACAATGACTTTGGCTTCTTCTTTCGGCATTGAGCTTTGTTGTACTTATTGGATGTGTTTTTAAATTAGTCAATAAAACTTTTCATTTTTTGAGACCCCTCAGCCCTGCGTGTGTGTGTGTGTGTGTGTGCGTGTGTGCGTGCGTGTGCTCAAAGTGTACCTGTCTTGTATGAAATACTGCATGTTGAGGTCATTGATGAGCAGTGGATTCCTGAGCTTGGCGTACTCCACAGCTTTGTCCAGAGGGAAACCTGAAAAATAAAAACTGTATCAGCACATACACAGGGTTCATACAGCTTTTTAACAGTAAAATTCAAGCACTTTCACAAGTACTTTCAAGGTACCTAAAACAAATATCTTCAGACTCTCGAAGCCTTTATCATCACATCTAAGTGCTTACTATAAATGCAATTATGGGGGGGAAAAAAATGCATATACTGTAACAGCGAGTACAGCTCATTTAGAAATTAAATTACAAATATGACGGCAGGATGGTTTCATTTCATTTTGACTATATTTGAAGAACATCCCTAACCTTGAAAACATAATGGTTAAATCCAAGGATTTTCCAAACTGTTAAGACTTTGTAAGAACCCTGACACACAGCCAGCATCTTCATCAATCCAAGCTCAAACAGCATTTACAAATAACTGAAGGAATAATGATTTTCATGTAGATACATTTTTGTTTTGCTATTCTCTGTTGACACAATAGTGACTGAGCCTATATTCACTTCAGCATATTCAAAGTGGTAAAAGTGGTTAAAACAATTGTCTTGAAATGTTCACAACATTCTTGTTTAAATGTTCCTCCAAAGCCAGTTCCCTGCTCCTGACACTATTTTGCAGAAGCACCGTCGCTGTATCCGGGTCGTAGCGCCGCCCAAGATGATTGTGATTAGTTTAAAGAAATGCAAACAAGCCAGAGAGGTTTTTTTTCCCTATTCCAGAGTGAAAATGCACTGGATCCACACCTTCCTCCAGCACTGTGGAGATAGATCTAGCTACGTGAGAGACTACCACTTTACATGTACTTACTTTTAACAGACTTTAAGTACAATGTGCAGGGTAGGTTACTTAACATTACTTTAATGCAGTAATTACTGGTAGAGCTATTGACATATTATACGTCACACAAAGTGGCTAAAATCACACATTCTGAAGGCCACTGTTCACCGCATTGCTCTGCATGTGAGCACGACACACGTCTGCAGGAAATATTTTATGGAAATATTAGTGTTTCTACTTTCCAATGGTAACGACAACACAGGACTCGTACTATGTTCCCATGGTCTCTGAGCAACAGTCCAAAAACCTTTCTTTTAAAAATAGAATGGAAAAACAGGGTCATGTCATGTCATGAGTAAATGAGTGTGCAGCAACATGTGTTCAAATGTATCATTTAAGACAGAGGTCATATACATGGAGAGGTGTATTGATTTTGTTCATCTAGCTCCGTCTTTGTAAACAACACATGGTCGTAATTAATTACAAGCCTTAAAAACATATTTCCAATCCCACAGTTCTATTTTTTTCCCATTGAGACATTCCCATAAACTGGTAGTGGTTGCTGTCAGACAGCCTGACACAAACCTGGCAAACTCTCTAAATTATGGTAAGGCTTTTTCAGTATACAGAACATTTAATTTACTGAACAGATGCAGAAAAAAATGCTATTTAAGACGACCATATGCCGATAAACTGGTTATGCATTTCTCTTTTTTTTCCTCACTGCCAACAAAAAACAAAATAATTTCAAAACAAGACTGATGTCAAAAACAAGCGTGAGAATTTCTTATTTATTACTGTTGTGTGTATATACTGTTGTACTGTTGTATAACATAATTGCCATATCTTTCCCCAGTTTTAGGGATAATTTAAATTTACTAAACCTCAGTTGAGTTCTGAAGGAAGATTAGGGATAGCTTTTTTTTTAATCTTGTGGACAGTTATTTATGGTTCAACAGCCTTAAGCTACTTTGTTATTTATGACAAAATATAATGCAATTGCAGGACACCAGTGGTACGTGTGTGTACAGACATATACTGAACATTTCCCCTCCACCTCCCTGTCACTATTTCCCTTCACACTTCAGGATGTTTTTAACTACTTTTTTACCTTTGGAGTGGAAGGAGATGAGGCAGTCGCAGAGGGGCCATTTCTCCACAGGCTCTTCCTGGATCACCTCCTCGGGAAATATGACCACGTTGATGTAGTCAAACTTACAAAGTCGCTCCAGGATCTGAGTCATGGGCTTGGATTTGGACTTCTTCATCATGGCACATATGCCGACCACAATCTGACGCTCTGGTGGCTGGTGGAGAGGACAGGGAAGACCAAAATGGGTCAATGCAATGGCATGTATGTACAGGGGAGTGTAAAGACAGCAGGACAGCATATCCTGATATATCTTTTTTTATTTTATTATTTAAAAAATGTACCTACTGGTTATGTTGCGAGATGTCAAAAAGGTGATATTTGAATAGTGTGATGGACTAATTCTCTCTTTAGCCCTTTCTTTTGTAAAGAATTTGTATGACAAAAAAATATCTTTAGATCCTAAGACATCATGTGACCTGCAACATGTACACTATGGATTTAAAACAGTTTGAGGCAAATTTATTTGAATTTATTTATTTGATAGGGATGATGCAATTTAACATAGTTCCATTACAGAGCATAAAACTGATGTGCTGCACAGAGCTGCTAATTTTGAACTCTTGTCCCTGGGCTTTTTCATGTACAGCATAGTTAAAACATACAGACAGTATCATAAAACCACAATACACTACAAATATGGAAATATAGTAAAATACACATCCTGCAATACACATATCTCAATACATATAACACACCTTGTAATTTACAGTACATTTAGCTAAATTGGTAGTTTGGATTTGCTTTTAGCCAGCACTTACACTTTTGTTGTGAAGGATGTAATATCTGGAATTAATTAGATTTTGGTTGTTAATGTCTTCCAGAGTTGGCAGCCCTTTATGGAGAAAGCTGATTGTCCACACTTAGATCTACGATGTGCTATTTCAAGATTCAAGATTCATTTTATTGCCATTTCTTTAGTGTATTTGCATACATAAAAAAAAACAAATGCTGTTCCTCCCCATCCACAGCAGTGCAACACGAATACATAAAGTAATACAATTCTAAAAGTCCTACTAAAAACACAAAACAATCAATCAATCAGCGATAAAAACAGCAGCATAAAACAGTTAGCAGCAGCACAGTGTACTAAAATACATGGTGCAAAAAGTGCTAGGATGGAGGATGGAGCCGCTGTTGGGCCTTCTTGAAGTTGGCTGTGGTGTTGGTGGATGAGGTCAGGTCGTCCGCCAGGTGGACCCCCCAGGAACATGGTGTTGCTGACCCTCTCCACAGCGGCACCATCGATGGTCAGCGGCGGATGACTGGGCCTGCCAGCTCTCCTCAAGTCAATCACCATCTCCTTGGTTTTGTCGACATTCAGCGAGAGGTTGTGGGATCTGCACCACTCTGTTAGCTGCTCCACCTCCATCCTGTATGCAGACTCATCATCATTGCTGACGAGACCCACGGCTGCGGTGTCACCTGCAAATTTGATGATGTGGTTGTTGTTGAATCTGGCAGTACAGTCATGGGTTAGCTGGATGAACGCAGCCCCGGGGCGAGCCTGCGCTGAGAGATGGTTGCTGATGTGCAGCAGCCAACACTGACTGTCTGCTGCCTTTGCGTCAGGAAGTCGAGGACCCAGTTGCAGGTACCAGTGTCCACTCCCAGCGACCTCAGCTTCTCCACCAGCTGTTGTGGTATGATGGTGTTGAATGCAGAGCTGAAATCGATGAAGAGGACCCTGGTGTGGATGTTCCTCTTTTCCAGATGTGACAGAGTGAGGTGGAGTGTGGTGGACAGGTCTTGATGTGCTTCATCACGAGCCGCTCGAAACACTTCATCGCTATGGAAGTGAAGGCTACTGGGCGGAAGTTGTTCCTACAGGCTGGGTTTGACTTTTTAGGCACAGGAATGATGGTGGCGCTTTTGAGGCAGGTGGGCAAGATGACGTGGCCAGGAATGTTATCCGGGCCCGCCGCCTTATGTGGGTATTTTACAGTTGCCATTCACCGTGCTCCTAGTTACTCTGTTACCATCTTGTCTTTGGATATATCTGGAAAGAGGCTCTGGGGCCAGACTGTTAATACATTTAAAAACTAATTTCAGAAAAGAAAAGTGGGTAAAGCTCTCAAATTTGTGATATTGGGCAATAATAATAACATTCGTTTGACTGGCACAAGTGTTGGTACTTACAAACATGGTTCTCCAAGGATATACTGTAGACTAGTGGTAGAGGATCTAAGAATACGAGTTTCGTCCAATTTTCATTCATCCATCAATTTTGTTTCTGGTGTGTAATGAGCTTTACAGCTTCATAGGGCCGCTGTGATGCTAAAATTATAATACCAGAATTTGCTTTCTGTCAATATTTGTGAATGATGACAGGTGTGCATTGATTCGTTTTTATCAGATTATTGATTGAAACTTGAAAATGTCACTACAAACAGCAGAAAGTTATTGCTTCATCAGCAGGCTAAAAATGTATGGCATGCATGGAAATTCTATTTGATTCTTGAGATAGCATTACACTAAATTGTTTTTGTGTAGATTAATTCTTACATTAATAAGTCAGAAAGTCTTTGCTGTTGTGCCACAGTGGTTGAGGTGACAGCTGAAGTATAAACTCAACTGCTACCTGTTAGTCAACGTAACTCACTCTGGAGATAAGACCATTTATGAACGGAGACGGACACTGAAACAAAGAGAGGAAATCATAGTAAGCGAGCGAGCAGCAAACACAGCTACCATAAAGTCCTTTTATAGCTACAGGACTAAACAACAGACCAGATGCCCTGAAGCTGTTTATCTACTGCGTTGTTCTCATGGTAGCCTTTGTATATTTTTACCTCCATTTATTTTTCCACTCCAAATAAAACTTTCCTCTTTAAAATTTCCAGGCCTGTTTATTCCCTACTGCCCAAAAATGACCAAAGATTTGGCTTCCTGTTCCAAAATGAAATCATCTTTTTCCATTGTAAATTTACAGTAAGATGTCACTGTCACTGTGACATGAAGTCACTGTTAATACAATGCATGGTCTCTGATTTATAGGTGCAACTACTTTTGCTTGTAGAAAACCAAAAAAAACAAATAGTAATATATGAACTTTGATGTAAAAAAGCATGTTTTACAAGGCACACCTTGTGCACCAGCTGTATGTACACCTGAAATAACGTGAAAAAGTTTACAAAAGTACATGCAGATGATAAATAGGTGCTGGACAGAAGAACATGTAAAAGATGGAGAAATAGAGTCTGCACACAAGATAATGCTCGATTCATTTTAAGATTAACTGTTCCTTTTTGGTTTGTGAAAATCATCCTAAACCATTTCAGAACACATTGCTATATCATAAAAATACATTGTCTTAAAGCTGAAAATACAGTTTGTTTTTCTTAACTCGTGAAAAGTTGACGTTTTGGAGATGCATGGTTTTCACCAGACAGCGACCGATGATATATTTAATATATTAGTTTGAAGAAGAGCGTGATGCTCAAAAAACATCTTGGTGGTAATTGAATAAATATATGTTCATGAGAGCATTATGTGCGGACTGCTGACTTAATTTTCCATCTTTCACACCTGAATTAACACCTGTCACTTACGGACTCATCTTCATCGTCCTCCATTTCCTCTTCTCGAAACATCTCATTCTTCATGTCTGCCTCCATTTGGCCCATGTCCTGCTCATCATCTCCGTAGCCAATCACAAACCGAGGAACTTCTCTGTCGCTCCACCCTTTTCCTACCCCTGGTCCTGGTCCTGGTCCTGGTCCTGGTCCTGATCCGTCGCAGGGCTCGCACATCACAAGCCCCTGAGAAACATGGCTGCTTCGTGTGGCTCCTCCCCAGATAGTGTTTATGGCAGCAAAGCAGGAAGAAACCCAGAGTACTTTATTACACCGTCAGTATATGGCTGATGCCTGACAGCCTGGTGATAAAGTGAAGGGTCTGTTGGTGTTTCTGAGCCAGATGATAACAGCTACGTGCGTGTGTGTGTGCGTACAGTGTGTGTTGAGGTAGACAAAGAGCGAAGATGACCTAAGAGGTAGAACGAACGGAGGGAGTGGACTCCACGTATGTCGAGGTAGAAAGTCAAGCTCCTATAGTTGTAAAACTCCCTGTGTCAGGACAGAGGAGGTCTGGCTCTGAGAGATAACATGACTTCAGTCTGGAGATGCTTCTTCACACAGGAACCTCCAGGGTCAACATCTGTGCACCGTCTTTCTTGCCCTAGGAATAAAAAAAAAAGTGAAACTGGTTGAGCAACTAGTGCAAACAATTCTTTTAGGTGAAAAGTGTTTACACAAAAGGGTAAAACAACATTTGGCAGTTGCAGAGACACACAGCAGTTACAGCTGTGCAAGCTAACGTCAATAAACATACTGCATCTGAATAACCACAGTCCTGGTTGTTGCAGTGTTGCTACATCCACCATTTGTGAAATAAACGTCAGAGCTGTAACATCAGCCACACAATAGAAGAAAAACTGTTGTTATTGCAGAACACTGGGAAACTGGGTTATTGCAACACTCAGGAAAAATGCTACTTAAGATATGAATCATTTCTGGAATGTTGAATACTGAAATACTCAAGGATGATGGTAGTCTACACGTTTATTAATCTATAGTGAAAGGGTGTTTACAGACATGCCAAGTATAATTTGCATCCATAGATAATCACAAAATATATGATCAAAATGCACATCGAAATCAAAGTAGAGGATACAGGGAGGTGGAAAATCCTCAAAACTAAATTTGTGAAATTTAGGGGCCCTTTTTATCAAACATACACTAAAGAGCCAACTGAGGAGTTGAGAGTGACATTTATCAAGCAACTTATTCCAACTTACAGTGAAGAGTAAGAGTAACCTTTACAGCAGGCATGTCCAAAGTCTGGCCCGGGGGCCAAATGCGGCCCTCGGACAGATTTTAAAACGGCCACCGGCTTGTCTCAGGCAGAACTAATGTGTTTCTTGTTTGGGTGCACCACACATACATGTATTAGTATGGCACTTAAAATAAAATCCTAAGAATACAACTGTATGGTATGTGATTTTTTTTTTAAATAACCCATATGATGCAAGAAGCACCTGGCCCCCACATATTTTCACATTATCTAATGTGGCCCCCATTCAAAAAAGTTTGGACACCCCTGCTTTAAAGTAATAATAAATTTAAAGATTTTCATTTAAATGAATGTATTAAGCCACTATCTATCGCTGAATGAGGTAACACGGTGGTGATAGAGCCTATGATCCACTGATGAAAGCCTGGTGTCTGTGGCAACATTCCTGGCAAAAATCACAAGTGGCGCAGTTAGTGATGCGTTTCCCATCACCCAGCAGTGGTTGGTCCGCCAGAGCGTAGGCGCAGCTAATGCAACAGACTCGCTCTTCAAATCACTTGTGTGAGAAGTGACATACTGTTTCCCCCCCCCCGTCTCTGCTGCTCTGCAGAAACACACCTGCAATTAGGCTACCGCACCACTTAATGCCATAAAAAGAAGCCAGAGAAAAAAGCCGCCAAAGAAAAAGAAACAGAGATCTTTGAGATTGTAAATTGAAGAGCAACTCTCACATGATTGATCACATGTAGTCAGAGCAGGAATAACCAATCAACAATAATTTACCGTGCATCTGCTATATTGTTCATGCTTACATTTTACTCAGTTGTATATTATTCTCCAAAGACATGTGTACTTGTAATTTTTCAAAAAAAAGTTTGATTTATTTGTGTGAAATCCTTAATATATCCAGTAGCAATTAATGTGAAATTAACAGCATTTAATATATTTATAATGTATAAAGGGGGATTAAATAATAGAAAATGGAGACTAAAACTACACTGGAGCATAAAAGAATGTCTGCTGCTGAGAAGGATCATAAAATCAAATTCAAATAATAGGCTACAAGGACCACATTCTAAATTATACATACCATTTCAGCTATTTGTATAATAATTACTGTTGCATTTATTGTACAAACGCTCCTTATTTATTGTGTGTCAGACACAGACTGTACGGTCATCTCTGCTACTGTCATCTAGATGGATCTACTCTTAACCAACTTAAGACACCTCTGATGCTCTTAAATTTAAGGGCATTATTAAGCTGTAGAAAATGTGATAAATAACTTTCATTTTTAAGTCTGTGAGTACTGAATTAAAGCCTTGGCCCATGAAATTATCCACACTTCACTTTTCAGCTGAATATCACTCATCACTAACCAACAAACACAACATCGTCATCACCGTCCTTATACTCCGCGTAAGCCTGCTGCTGTTTGTTGTTGCCATGATGACGGGGCCTGAAGAGGAGCCACACTGTCTCTCTATTGTGTCCTGTATGTACATTGAGGTGGATCACATTACTGTGGTTTGTATTTCACAAAACCACAAAACAGAGCCACAAAATGTGCTTGATGGACCCAGTCCTGATGTCATTTTTATCATAAAGTTTTAATACATTTTTTACACTTAATGTGTTCCAGTTGTCTAATCTAAAAACGATATCAAATCAAATCAAGAGCTGCTCGTTCACTCATTAACTTTCCCTGCACAGCTTCTCGCAGATAGTACAAGAATTCAACCCAGTGGCCTTAAAGTCACAAACCCCATGCTGCAGCTCAACACTATACTGCTTTCACATTTTTCATTATTTTCATGAAAAATGCATTTTTATGGATACAGAAAATGCACCATGTGGCATAATGGCTCAGTCAATGTAAAGTGGTGCAGAGTAAAGTGTGGAAACAGCATTTTTAATGGTATTTTAAAATGTCATTAAAAGTCTCCTGCAGTAGGCCCTACTTGTACAGTATAACGTTTACATAAATGCACCAAATACAGTGTAGATATTATTATTTAATGTATTATTTAAATCTATTATTACATCTCTGGATCCTTGTAAAAATAATAATTTCACTCAGTCTAGTTTGCTGTTCTTTCTATGTTGCTCATCATCCAGCTTCACAACAAACTGAACAAACTGATGCGAGTTGGTTTTCATTTTCACTTGTTGAGTGAGACATTCTGGGAAGTGGAACAAAGAGAACTGCTTTTGTTTGATGATAGTCTGATCAAAACAATGGAGTTTCATCTCATCCTCTTAATGTGGCTTTCCAGTTCCCAGCCAGTGGAAGAACTTTGTTTTGTGTTATCTGTTTCTGCCTTCACTGTGTGAACAGTAATCTGATTGCTGGGCTGTGAGTAATAACAAAATATACCACTGGTATCGGCCTAGCTACTACACTTAATCCTAAAAGATCATATACAAAAAAGAATGATTTACAATGCACTTCATGCATAGTATACTAAGATCAATCTTCAGACACACAATAAAATTAATATATTCTGAAATATAAATGTGGTGGATAAAATAATAGAAACATATCTCTGTATAATTCAATACAAAACAACAGCACTACAAACTGCAGCCTCCAAAATTATCATCATCAACACTTCTAAAACTGGTTCAACAAAAACTGAGCATTATAAGTTTAGAATTAAGTAGGATTGATTGCAGGATTGTTTTTCGACTGCAATAGTTTTAGCTAGAACTAATAAACTAACAACTGAGTGTATTCCTTCTAATGATATATTATATCATCATCCCGGGAAAACTCAACTGTTTTCACAGTTATTGTCTCTTAAGAAGACACTCGCACAAAACAGATGCAAGAATAAACTAATCTGTAGAAAAGTTGTCCTGTGTGTACTAGCAACACTCAGGATGTGACTGAACACTTATCTGCAAAATCATAACAATAGATGTGAATGCACTTTTCTAATTATCTCTTGCCAAAAATCCAACAGTTAACAGCTGACAAATGTCATCAAACATTTGCAACTCAGTGCTTCAAGATAATGGGCGTGTGTGGTCACTGCTTGTCCGTTATCTGATCCATGATACAACACTATAAACAAACAAAGCTGTTATGTCATTCCCTCGCAACTGAGCCAAAGCCCAAGAGCGAGGATGTAGCCAAGCTAGAAGAAACTTGCCACTGTAGTATGTCCACAAATCATCAATATAGTCATCTTCAAACACCACCACCACACTGACCCCACCACCCACAACAAACAGCTGACTCGAGGGGAAAAGCCTCCAGAAACAGATGGGTGGATCATCATATCACCTCTCAGTGACGGCCCACAAGCCGACTGTGCGCTCCACGCAGTCTTTGAATGACTGCAACAACTTATTTAAAGTCACTTCTACTCACATACAGTGTGCACCATTTCACTGGCACCGTCGAACTGCTAAAGAGAAGACATGGTTTTGCTGTGTCCTGGATTTTCTGCCAGGACATACTCTCATATAACTGAATCTCACACCTACATCTAAACTTGGTACACAGAAATAACAGTGTCCTCTTCTGCAGGAGGGTGATACAGGAGCTGAAGGGCGGAGCAAAGGCACGGGTGTTTGGTGCCATGGGCCAGCTACGTTTCCCGCAGATAACTCATCATTACTAACCTCTGAGGTGATGACAGGCCGCACTAAACAAAGTGGAAGCCCTTCTTGCTGGCCCGGTGTCGAAGCACACTGACAGAGATAAACTCGTAAATAAAAATGTATAACTGCTGTGAGTAGGCATCGGTGAGCTTGAGTTTATTCTGCCTTTAATAGGCCAAGGACATGATCTTAACTCTACTGGCAGGATAAGCCCACATCGCACACTATTAAAACAATTCTGCATGGTGGTTATAGAAGCTAGGGCTGTCCTTGACTAAAGAAATTCTTAGTCGACTAACACTCATATGGTCAATTTCGTTGTCTAATCGATTAGTTGATTTAATCGGCAGATCTGTAAAACTCAAAGAATCATGCAAAAGCACAACTTTAAATCTTGTGTTTACCAGAAATGTGCTCATAGGTTTCTTAGGTACAAGTCATTCAGCATGAAAAAAAGCATTAAAAATGACTAACTGATTAAAGAAACTAAGAAATCTTAGTTGACTAGTTGACTGAAATGCCCAATTAGACGACTAATCGAAGCGGGGGCAGCCCTATTAGAAACGCATGCATGCAAAACATCCGATGTATCACAACATTTAGTTCAATCTTTTAATCTCCCTCTTACATCTAAAATGTTTAATTGATAGGCCTGATCAATAAAATGCACCAGTTCTCAAACCAATACCCTGAGAGGTTTTGCCACTACAGCCTTTGTTAGTATGACCACTAGCTTATGGTGGCTAATGTTAGCAAACTCTAGATGTTGCTGTGAAACTGACATTACAGAGTCGATTTGCTGACTTCATGACTCTCTTTCTACTTGTGCTATGGTTCTACATATGCACTGCTAATTGCATTTACAATGACCTCTTAATTATGACTTGCAGCCATAGTGACCACTGTTCAGAAAAAGTTGCATAGTCCTGACAACATTAAACACTAACAGATTTAGAAGAATATAAAAACATGTTTGTAATCCTCAAAGTAAAGAATTAGTAAAAAGGTATTCTTTTGGTATCAGTATTCAAATTTCAAACCCATATCATGTATTATGAAAGCATGCATTTCTATCACTACAGGGCAACAAGCTGTAACCAAGACTCAGCTGAGATGTTGTCATTTCTTGGACGCCAATGGAGGTCGATTAAAGTCATAAATAACTTAATGTTCGTTTCACTGAGGACAAAATATAGAAGGAAGGCAAAAGGAGACAGATGAACCAGACAGAATCATGTGAAACTGTCTCCTTTATGCCAGTTAAATTGTTCCCCTTAAAAAAATAAAACCCTGCTGCTGTATCATCCATGAATAAATTAGGAGGCTGATTAAAAACATCCCAGCTGTCACCTGCAGGCCCGCATCCATGGATGAATCACCTCAGTCATCAGTGCGGGGCCGGAAATCAGCAACCCGGCTCCAATAAAAGGCTTTTAACCTTTGCGACTGTCTGCCACACAAAGTCGTGTTTATGACGGGTGAGGGAGGAGAGGGTCATTAGCTTCAATTCACTATCATTTCTCTGATAAGATGAGAACATCACGACACACTGTGCAAATGGCAACTGATGGCCTGTCAATTACGGACTCATATGTTGTGGATTGATCCATAGGCCATTTCTAGGAATGAAAAATGACGATGCGTTTGTGATTGGGACCTTTATTGTAAAAGGTGAAGCATGTTGCTGTATCACTGCTTTTCAGATTAGGGTCAGGACGACGCTGAACAAGTGAGCAGCTTGTTATCTGAAGAGGGTTCAAGACTAAATCATTAACAAAACTGTTAATTATTATATTTAATAGTGCACAAAGTTATCGACACTAATATCAGCCTTGAAACAGTATCGCCCCTGAGGGTCAGAAAACATGCTGGTGATGTTATCAGAATACAACTACCAGAGGAACAGCAGTTACAGACGCCTCTACAAGCTTGTAAATTCATTATGCACCAAGCACTCGAGAAATTAGCTTCGTTTGCAAATACAAACTGCCGTCATTACTGAAAACAGAGGCCATAATAAGCTCGCCGGTGTACCGCGGGCCCTGCAAAACAGGCCCATTATTTCTATCTCATCAACGCAAACATTTCTCATTTCTAAGCTACTGATGAACAACTTTTGCCAGGTATACAGCTTTCAGGGTTACAATGAAAAACAAAACTGTAATGGGTCCCTGAGGAGAATATGGGCTGCTGCAGCAGCAGATAATACAAAGATGCAGCAGCAGCAAGAAAACAAACAGGACAGATTGGAATATGAACACATAAAGCAGATGGGTTTCATACTAATATATGTGACAATTTGAACATCATAGCATGCTCTGTGCAATTCATGAATGAGAGGTTAGAAGAAAAGAGATCACAGCAGTAAATATATTCCCCAAAGGAACGGCAGGACCTATGATTTTCTATACACTGAATCACATTACATTCATTTGGCAAATACTTTTGCCTAAAGTGACTTACAGCCAGTACTTTCATCTTCAACGCCAGCTTCCAAAAAATCTACTTTATAGTTTGTTTGTTTGTTTGTTTGTTTAAATAGGGGAGGACTCTGCCTCTCAGGCTTCCTTCATCTCCTGCACTATATTACTGTATTGCATGCATTTTTCTTATCTTAATTTTGTGCAAATAAACTAAACTACACATAAGTAAGCTGCAGCATGTGATGTCTAAGTGTAATCTGAAAATAAAAGTACATATTAAGCAGTGACCACTTTTTCATGGTTTCTTCCATTGTTGTTTAAACTACATTGTTTATTGTTTTATATTTTGGATTTTTAACTCATTCACACAGTGGAAATACTGTTATAATGACAAGTATTCTTCTTTTAATGCAATGCAGCAGGGTTATCAGGGATCACTTTTGGTCAGAGAAAACCAAAAAACGTCTTTTCATGCCACTTTCTACTTCTACATCTCAAAGGGAAATATTGTACTTTTTACTTCATTACATGTATCTGACTGCTTTAGTTACTAGTTACTTTACAAATTAAGAGCATATTGAGAGTTTATAAAAATATGGTTTGTTATAAATTAAACTACCCAACAATATATAGGCCTACAAGTACAGCTGTAATGATTAGCCGATTAATCAGTTAGTTGATTGACAAAACTATTTTTGATCGTTTCAGTCATTTTTCATATAAAAAAAAATAAATTTCCAGCTTCTAAAATGTGAGGATTTTTCTGCATCGAGTATTTTTTACTTGTAATACTAAGTGCATTGTCCTGGTCATACTTAGGCTACAAACATTTACTTTTTCAAGACAGGGATTTTACTTGTAACAGAGTTTTTTTTTTACAGTGTGGTATTAGCACTTTAACTTAAGTAAAGGATCTGAATAGTGCACACATCATCCCATCCCTGTTCTCTTGGCAATTAACAGGCATTGTATCAGGAGCACATGTTAATCAGGAGCACGCATTAATCAGGAGCACACAGTACAGGTGCCCAGCAGCCTGTTTCTAGCAACAACCTGCGTCTCAAACACAATGAATGAGCCAGCTGGAGGTTTAGTAGTAAAACACGGCTCCTGTGGGAGGAATAAACCACACAAAACACATAAATAAATCAGTGCGTCGACCTGTACGCTACACAGCACTCAGGTTACATACAATAAAGTTACAAAGTTTCAATGCTTGCCTGCTTTTGTCCAAATGCAACTTTTCGCTACATGACTCAAAGCCTCGCACAAAGAGAAAGCACAAAACCATCAGGACTTACCGGGGGGAAACAACTGGAAGTTAGTCAGCTGTTCACTTCCTTGTTTCCTCTGACTGACTGAAAGGAAGCTGCCGCTGAGTTTTTCTCTTTTTTTACTCTCAAGTTGTGAGCTAACTACACGCTAAAGTTCACGTCCGGTCATTAGCTAGCTGCTGCTGCTGCTAGCTTCCTCCCCCCCCCCCTTTTCTTTTTCCTTCTTTTACATAAAGTTTCGTTTTTTTTAAGCCGCACCATCACCGCCATCTACCGGTGAGAGTGGTGAATTGCAGCAGTGCTTGATAAATATAATTAAACAGTGGTGGGAGAAGTATTCATATCATTTAAAGTACTAATACAATAGTGCGCAAATCCTCAGTGGTGGAAGAAGTGCTGAGATCCTTTACTTAAGTAAAAGTAGAAATATCATAGTCCAAAAATACTCCATTACAAGTAAAAGTCCTGTATTCTAAATGTTACTTAAGTAAAAGTATAGAAGTATTATCAGCAAAATGTAGCCTTCTTAAAGTAGGCCTATAAAAAGTAAAATTACTCATTCTGCAAAGTGTCATTATAGAATATTATGTTAATCTGTTTTTATCACTAACAAATACATACAAGAGCATTTTAATGTTGTATTATGTCAACAAGGAGCCAATTTAGGTACTTTGAATACTACTGAATATATTAGTAGTATAGTACTGCATCATATCAGCATATCATATGTTTTGATATGTAAAAAGTAACTAGTAACTATAAGTGTCACATAAATGTAGTGATGTAAAAAGTACAAAATTTCTCTCAGAGATGTAGATGAGATGTGTGAGATGTAGATGTAGAGAGTAGATGTATAAAGTAGCATAAATGGAAATACTCAAGTAAAGCACAAGTACCTCAAATTTGTACTGAAGTACAGCACTTGAGTAAATGTACTTACATTAGTTACATTGCACCACTGCAAATCCTCCATTATTATTTAAATGTATTTACACTACCTGCATTTATATTTACACTAGCCTACTTGTATTTATATTTTTCTATTATTGTACTACATGTTTGTCAATGCACTACATGTTTGTACCTTGTCTTGTATCTTGTTCTGTACTAGTTTTTGTGTCTTGTTGTTTGCACCTTATGTTCATTCATTCATTCTTTTGTTTTGCATCAGGACCAGGGAATTTAATTCCTCTATACTGTCCTGCACATATAAACAGACATATGATAATAAAGTCCCTCTTAACTTATCATTATTTATTATTTTATATTATACTTTACCATATTATATTTTATATTCCATGTTATATTGCTGTACTTTACTATATATTAGGTTATACTATATTACTACATTTCACCTTATACTATATCTTATATCCCATACTATTTTATACTGTACTGTATCTTATTATGTTAATATGTTATACTGTCTTACTACTATATTTCTATTATGGTGCTATATTAATACTGACAACACTAAGAATCATTATTTAATCACATTATATATTATTCTGGTGCATGCTGTAGCCCTAGACAGTCATGACATATAAATACCTGCTAAATACCTGGTACAGAAACATGCAAATGCACATATATCATCAAATGTGGATCTGATTTTTGTCATTTAAGGGATTAAACACACAGAGTTTTTATTTAATTAGGTGAAGTTATTCATCACACCCTGCTGCCTCACACAGGAACCACACACAGTCAGCTGAGGTATGAAACAAGCCTTACATAGATTTCCATAATCCCACAGTCCCCTTTGCTTCCCAGGATCAGACCGGCGCTGGTCGCTGCCAGACAGCCCGGTGTGGCTGATGTGAGTCTGGCAACCTGTCAAGAAAATGTGGAGCGGGCTCTCTATCCCATCATGCAGCAGGACATGAGAAGTCAGTCTGTGCTGCGGGCATAAGGAAGTAGTGTTCACTAAAAAAAAAAACAGTAACCACCTCTCCCTCCTTCTCCTCATCTTCTCTCTCTCACCACCTATCCAGCATCCAAAAGTCTCTTGAAATTATGTAATGCATGGAAAAAAAAAAGGTTCTCTGAAGAGCCCTGTCTTCACTGATTGAATAGACACACTATCATTGATGGCCATCTTGGATTTTGACAAACATGTCCTTGTCCACTTTAAGTTACATTGAGCTTACAAGGAGACGGAGGTGAAAATGCCTGTTTAAAGTGTGCAGCGCTGTAACATTAAGCTTAAAAGATTGTTAGCAATCAAATTAGCATGCACACCTATAGAGAAGAGTTGTGTTGAGAGAGTGCTGTGACCAAATTTAGCTCCATGCCCATAAATGGTTATAAAAACAGGAAACTTTCCTCCATGTAGTTTCCATGGATGGAGAGTGTGCACAGTCACTAATGATGGATAATAAGGTGAATGGGTTCACTGTCAGTGTTTCTCATTTCTTTCTTCCTCTACCTCTCTTGCTCACTTTCTCCCACAGATTTCCTGAGATATTTGCTGTTATTATGGCTCATAAACTCTGCCACATTTACTGAAACTGAGATTTATCTTTATACAAAACTGCACTTACGCTACTCACTAAGGATGTAACGATATATCGAATATCGCAATACCGCGATAAAAAAATGTCTCGATACCATTGCGGGACTGATGTAATTTACCTTAATATCAAATTATTCATCTAATTGAGAGGATCACAGTGTTATGACTTCCATTAGTGTCAGTGCTTCAACAGGGCCAGCAGAGGGCAACAAAGAGCGACGATGACAACTGACAAAGGTCACCAAGGTCATCCTACCTGCCGTGAACAAACATAGAGTTTAACGTTACCGCTATATCTCGGAGCTATGGCCTTCTGAGACATAAAAGTAACTAAATCTCTATTTCTGGGTGAAAATAACATAATGTCTTGGTGAAATATTATGATAAGCTCTAAAATCGTACATTTTAATCGCTGTTTTGACCAATTTTTTTCACATGAACGACAAACATATACAGTAAAACAATATTCTTGCACAAACATTTAATCATGATGACTCCCTATAGGGCGCCTAAGTTTGTAGTTCCAAAACATGGAAATGAGTTAGCATTTCTGCACTTCCGGCTCTCTCGTCTCTAAGTCAATGGTTTTTGTTTAGACGTCAGAAATAAGGTCTTTGGCTCCCTATAGCCTCGGAAACTTTTAGAGATACGCTGTTAGCAACATGTACTACTGAGGTCAGCACAACGCGATCAGTCACACTGGACAGCGAATGAAATGTCGGAGCTGGAAGATCCACTTGTGGGTTCAACAGTAGAGAGAGTTGTGTATAAGACGAGGATGGTGTGTCGCCATTGCTCCAGCAGAGTAACATTATGTGAATAGAAAAACACATCCAACATGCTAACGTACATCTGACAGCATCATTAATGGTTGAGGCTTAAAATAGCTGCAATATTAATGACAGAGATGCAGAACAGTGCACTTCAGTCTTGTTTGCCATTTGTCACATTGGCTAGGAAGCAAAAAGTAATAACATTATACTGATAAAAATGCACATAAAACAGCACGCTTGAGCTTTAGAACTGTAATAAGCATGTGGTGGAACATGGATAAGTATTGTGCATTTATCCTGTGCCTGTCCCATCTTTATCAAGGTTTCTTTTTGTTATGCTGCAAAGTATAACAGACATAGCTAATGTGTCTCAACAACTGGCGATCAAATCTTTTTTTTGTGCCTTCTGGCAGAAATGAGAATGAAACTTTTGAGACTTTTCTAGACAGTTCCTCTTCGAGTTGAACAAATGTGACTCATGCTGCGTTCATGTGCTATTGGAATGATCAGAATTCAATTCTGACTGGGAAAATGTACATGAATGCCTTCTAAAGTCAGAACAACAACTTGGAAAGTCAAGGAAAATGTTGCTACACGAGGTGCTGAGTTGGTAACATGGTGGACGACAGTAAACGTTGGACTAATGGTAAGGGACTTTTTATTTTTATCTAATTTTTTTTGCACACATGTAGGCTAATGTGTAGGCCTAATATGGTTGAAACCATTAGTTGCTGTCCACTTTATTTATATAGCACTCTTCATACAAGAAACACAGCCCAAAGTGTTTCACAAGGGAAATTAACATCAAACAGAGATAGAATCCCATAATTCATGTAAAATATGATGAACAATAATGTGGAATTCATGTTTTTTCCACATTCTGACTTCAAGCCGCTTCAAGCTCATGAACACACAGAAGTCAGAGGAATGACTTCCCAACTCGGAAACTGGGACCATCCGAGTAGCACATGAATGCAGAATTACAGTACAGCAGTAAGTCCAGCTGGATGCCATGCCTGCAGCATTACATGCAAGATAAAATGATATGTTTTCTATAGTCCTGCTGTCATGGTGGTCTGTATTTCCTCTGCGACTGTGTAAGTCATCAGTATGTCTTTACATCAGCGTCACTGACTCCTGCACCCATGATTGACTGAATAATTTCCCACAACTCGATAAATGACATGCTCACCAGAGCTACCAGTGTGGCTCTACACACACACATACACGCACACGCACGCATACGCACACACACACACACATTTATATATAGTGAGTGAGCCCTCTGACAGC
>JAOVVB010246852.1:0-36301 GCA_028570985.1 Heterobranchus longifilis | reverse complement strand
AGTGCATGAAAGAGCATATCACATATTCTTGAGAATTTGGCCCAAACCTTGTTTTTTAAGTTTTTGATTTTTACTCTTTAATTATGCTGGGAAAATACATTTTAAAAGTTCAAATTATTGGTTATTAAAGTTGCTAAGAGTTCTCTTAATGCTAATCAAATTATACTTTTAAACCATAATTTTTATTTGGAGGCAGCTATATGTTGCATTTGAGTCCAAGACAAATTTCATGAAGTATAATGTATCGTATTTAGTTTTAGAAGGGCTATGGAATTGACATGTTATGGTTGAGACACAGCCGATAGCAATATTATTTCATGAATTTAACAATAAATAGAAAGCTTACCAGTGCTTTTGCAGCATTCCCACTTGTTTTGAAACCAGAAGTGAGACAGGGGTCCTTGAGGATATAGCTAACCATTTTTATGCCTGATTAAATTATGTTTTTGTCCAAATCTGACAGAGTTGACAACAATCTGGGACACAACTTTAAAAAGGGCCAACATTTTCATTTAAAATGTAAAAGACGATAATATAGTAAATTTTTACACCTAAATTATCAGTAGGTATTGTTAGTTTCACATTAACATTGTTAGTTTCTCATTAATTGTTTGAAATTGTGAATTCTTGTATGGGACAGGGGTGTTTTCTGGCACAGTGTAAGTTTAGAAGTACAAAAAATAAAAAAGGACAAAACGTTTTATAGGCTAAATCATATGTATTTCATATATAGGCCTATATATAGCCTAAATAATGTAATTTTCACTAAAAATGGAATTAGTGTGTTGATAAGTAATAATTTCAAGTTTTATGGTCCCACTTCTGAAGAATGGGTGCTATAACAAGCTTTGGCCTGGATAGTGGCACAGACAATCACACAGACTCATCTGTTTTCTTTCAGATTCAACTACAGAGCATCACCGTGTTGTCACATCCACCCGCTGACTGACATGTTGGGAGATCTACCGTATCCTTTGAATCATCACCTGGACAAAGACGAGTCAGTCTGCGTAAACATCAAATGTAAATGCACTCAAGTGACCGTTACCTGTCGTCTGAATGGACTGAATGGTAACAATGCACCTGATTGTTCAAAGAGCTATCAGCAAAGGGTTTTAACATGTAAAACATGGCTTTAAGCTGCATTTGTGTACTTGTCACTTGAGGAAAAAAACATTTGTACAATCACAGTAGGTGTTTGGGAGTTGGCTTCTTTTCATACACATGAAAGGACAGTGGAGTATGGACACCGCCCTTCCACCACCTTAAATCACAGCTTCACCATCAATGCCATTAAAAAGAGGAATTGTTTTTGCACGCGTTTGACATGACACATAGCAGTGATGTTACAGGTTACAGCAGCTAACATTGTTTCTCCTGTTATCTATGTTGACTTCCTCATCCAAAATCATCCTCCTCTGAATTAAAACAATAAACTAATCTTGAAGAAAATCATTTGTTCAAATAACGGCAGATATGTGTTGATGTGGGGTTCTTGTCAGTTGCAATAGATATTACTAACCCTTTTACTTATAATTTTGTATATGACTATACAAAGGCAAAAGACAATAAAGGACAATAAAGATGTGTTCTAACATGTAGACAAATATCCTGTGTCTTCTGTGTTGTTTTTTTGTTGAAAATAGTGTGTTGTGTTTGGCTTAACTCCCAAAAGTTCTGGAGAAATCAATGAGGCAGAATCCTTTAACTTCACTTAAGGTTCTCTGAAGTTACTGTTTTCCCACCCTTGATTTGCATCAGTATTCTATATCATACACTGAAGCATTTCACACACGTCATACGTTATGCAGACTGAATAAAGAGGTTTTAATTCAATACAAATATTAGTTTATCCAATTTGGACCGAATGATGTGAGTTGGTAATGTACCATCAAAAGACAATCAAAGTAAAGTGGTTTAAAAAAAAAACAACAAATTGATTTATTTATTCTCATTCATGTTATATTAAGTGGATAGGCTCATGATAGATCATTATATAGGTCATAATTACAGTATATATATATATATATATATATATATATATATAAAAAAAAGAATATATACAATAGGGGTGTATTATATATATATATATATATATATATATACAAAGAACATTTCCAATATTATGCCCACAATTCATTTAGTTGGACACCAAAACAACTTTAAAGTAATTTTTTCTCAGTTCTACACTCTGGTTACTTAAGATATTTGCCTTTGTAGGGAAACATTTTCTCATCAAGGGTAAATCATCAAGAGTTTAGTTTCTGTAACCTGCTTTATAATTACCCTAAATTGAGAAACATTTCTCATATATATTTTTTCTTTAAATATGACATTTGTAAGACTTGTCACAAGCCACTCGACAAACCTTACTTTATATGACAAAAACACAATGTGTGTTATAATAAGCAAGATGTAATTTATTTGTAGAGCTTCAGGGTGATGTGTTTGCATCTCAACATGTAAAATAAAAGAGGTTCAACAAGTGAAACTGATCTTTCCATTCCATTTTTCCATTTAATCACTAAACTGTTGCCAACATTTTTGTACAAAAAGCTTTAATCGTGTTTCTCAGACAGCTTCCTATTTTTTTTCTCTCCTATTAATGTCAGAGAGCCACATTTCTTTTGGCAGGGGTTTGCCTGACTTCCACCTTGTTGCAGTATTGTTTGGCATTAGTTTGTAAAACCTCCCTAAGATTAGACTGAATGAAGATGTGTTTTTATAGTTTGAAGAGAGGACAGTGAGAGCCTCTGTGGGAACACCGGCTGGTGCATCATCCCTGAGGCCATGAGGACAGAACATCTGTTCTTCTGAGCAGCAGCAAAACTTTTTCATGTCTTCACGTCCTCTGTGTGTCATGAGGTCACTCTAACCCTGTTGTAACACAAATTGTCTGCAGTCGGCCCTGCACACAAAGTGCTCTCCTCGGAAGAGCAAATTCAACAGTGTGTAATCAGCTGTTTTCAGCTAACAGCCTCCTGCACTCTGTGAGTGTGTGTGTGTGTGTGTGTGTGTGTGTGTGTGTCAGGTGGATGTTTCATTTTGCATCAGTGACAAATACAGATACAGAGATCATCATAACATAATAGCTGCTACATATACAAAATAAATAATAATAATAATAATAATAAAAATAGTATATAGATATTCTATAGCCCAGCAGACCCACACCTCAGATTACTTTCACGTGTGTCTTTGCTATTTGCTTTTTGTTTTTACTGCTGTCCTGCCCTCGTGACCTCCAGTCTACGTGGCGTCGGCGTCAACAAGCTCTATAACGACGTGTGAACTTTTGGGCATGCCATGACAATGGCGCCTTTTAGACAGGTGCATAGACCCCCATCACCCCACCACCACTCACCCCGCTGCCACCGAGGAGCTGTTAGGATCTTTGCTATGCTAAAGAGGACCAGAGAAGACTGTGAGACATTCCTGTCTAATGGCTGCATGGCACCTGATTTTCAGACCCACAGGGTGTGTGCACCAATAGTTCACCGATTAAACAAACAACAAGCGTATTATTAGGGAGAATATCCATATAACATCATGTGACAAAAAAAAAAAAAAAAAAATCCACCAGTCCGTGTGTGAAGAATTATCAGGCATTTGATATCAATACACTTTTGTTAATACTTTTTTTTTTTAATGCAACTCAAAGTGCTTTAAAGAAAATAATCGTGACAATTACTATATATATATATATATATATATAAAGGATACCCATAGTAAACTGGTCATAAAATAGGATTATTTAAACGATTGGCCTACAAGATAAAACATGTTGGGGATATTAAAAGGATTGAATTAAATAAATTGTTTTATAAATGACTTATTTGTGACATTTTTAAATCGCTTTATACATTGTTTTAAATTGTCTTAAATGACGCATTAGAGTTAACGCCATGCTGCGTAAGATGTTGATTACTGTTGTTTGACGCATTTCAGGATTCACTGTTTAAAAACTTAAATAATCACTCTTTTCTTCTGTTTTCCCTTCATTATTTTCTAGTAATACATTCTGGTAATCCTTGCACAGCTTGATTATAAAGACAACATGGGTACAGGTTTGATTTTTACGCACAAACTTTACGCACGTTTACGCATTTGAAGAAGAAAGGAGATGCAACATGAGAAACCCATTTCCTCTCTGGGCATTATATGGTCGCTGCATTTCATGCCACCTGAAGGCACAAGGGTCAATAGGGCCCTGACTGGGTTTAAGTTGCATCATCATATTGTTCCTGTCAGCTCGGTTAATTTGACCTCAGATCTCGTGCTGGGAGCAAACTGGAGAACAGCGCCTCTTTTATCTGAACGGACTTATTTCCCGCAGAGAGCCAGAAAGATGCGGTCAGGATGAACTGCGTGTCGAGGAGAGCAAAGAGAACAGATCGTTTGTCTCCTGTACCGTCTCAAAAATGTCTCCACCTCACCAGGGTGCGTAAAAGCCTCGAGGCACATGCAGACACACAGCAGAGCCATCATAAAATGCCTCTTATTTCACAGTGAATGTTTCAAAATCTGAGATAAATTGCAATCAAAAGTAAACCTGTTCAAATATTGTTCTCTAAGAGTATTAGAGAACGGTCCATTTGAATTAATGTCTCATTATAGTCATATAGTCACTCATATATGTCTCTTTTTTTTGCACCTCTCCATCACATTTCTGTTGTCTGTTGTGTGTACGTTTATTAATTTGTTTTTTCTTACATATGTGTAAATCAGATCAAATCCAATCAAATCAAGCAAACCAAAGCAGCGGCAAATTAGATAAATATTTCACTCAATTTTCCTACTTATTCATAGACATTTAAAAAATAAAATAATAATGAGCTTCTCCTAATCTTTTTGGTCACTACTTTACGCACGTTTTCACCATTATTCTCGAGATGTGTGTAGAAATATACAGCACAGAAGCACCTCGCACAGACAGGTGAATGATGAGCCGACAGAGGACGCTGCAGCTTCAGTTTGCCATGACACAATTTGTAAAGGAATGGACACAGTGGAGTAATGCACAAGGTGCAAGAAAACCTTTCATAAAATCCTGATTTGATCTGTTTGTTTTGCGTGCATATGCTTACTGTCTGTTCATTTTGAAAAGCCTTCTTGTGCACATGTAACGTTCAAGTTAAAAAAAAACACACACAAAAAAAAAACATATTGGCCTGACTTTACTTTGAATTGCAGAGTCATCTATTCACATTTAACGACAATAGGTGCTTGTATGTAAAGAGTGAGCTACCAAAGCCGTGAAATGCGCAATTAGATTTGCGCTTTGCTGCAGCTTTGGGCACATTGGGCACCTGTGGTGAGAGCCCTGACACACACGGGGTGTGTCTGTGGGCGGAGACCTGCCCACCCACCCCGCTGCTTCTCCCCTCTGCTTACTATATGAGGAGGCAACTTTGCGATCCCTCAACAAGCTACATACACACAACCTTGGTAGCGTTTTCTCTCCGTCTGGAATCTGCAGTTGTCTGAAGAAAAGATCATTGGATCTGCGCGCACACCGCCGTGGGAATTATTATTATTATTTTTAATTAATCGGTGAAGTCAGACCTCAACATGCCTCGGTCATTCCTTGTCAAGAAGTATTTTTCCAGCAAGAAGCCATACTACAAGGAGAACCAACTGCAGAGCCAAACTGGTAAGTTTAATTTTTTTTCTCGTTGATTAACTGCATTTGATGCATCTGGTTATATTTCACATGTTGAGTGAATCACAACAAGTCAGTTAAAGAGAGCTTTATCAGCTTACCCTCAGAGGCACAGCAGACCCATGTGGCAGATCAGATGGATGGTTATCTTGCTTGTTGCTTCCTGGGTGCAAAACAAGGGTTTCTGGGAAATTTTGCTAATGGAAAAGCTAGCTGGGTCTTATTGAAAGCAGGCTGTAACAAGACACCAGAGAATGAAAACGAGTTTAGTGCTTTATTAGATTATCTGTCCATTACAACCCACCTGACTTCCTTTTCTCTTGTGTTGCCAGCTTTTGTCCCAGAAAGCTTTCCACGGGCTGAACTCCCAACGCAGAACAACAGCTCTGCCCTGACCTGCTACCCCATCAACCCCTTCATGGACACCCTGCCTGCACCCCTCTCCCCGATCACCCCCGTGTCTCTGTCCCCGTCACCCCTCGGCCCTCTGGACCTCAGCAGCTCTCCCTCCAGCAGTAGCAGTAGCAGCAGCAGCGGCGAGGAAGAGGAGGATGGCGGGCGTACTTCAGATCCTCCCAGCCCGGATATCCTCCAGCATGTCTACCACTGTCTGCACTGCAGCAACAGTTACACCAGCCTCTCGGCACTGTCCCATCATCAGACGTCCCACTACGCCCCACAGCAGCAGACGCCTTCTCTGCCCGCTGAAGTCTCTGCACGACCGGCCTTCCACTGCAAACACTGCCCCAAGGAGTACACCAGCCTGGGGGCCCTGAAAATGCACATTCGCTCACACACTCTGCCCTGTGTGTGCCCCACCTGCGGCAAGGCCTTCTCCAGACCGTGGCTGCTCAGAGGACACATCCGCACACACACAGGTATGCATCAAAAAAAGCACCTTTTCACGTCCGTATGTCAAGTCATCGCACTGATTTCCAAGCTCTGTTGGCTTGTAGGGGTGTCACAATTCTCCAAATCCACAATAAGACTTCTGATTGTAATGTCACGATTCAATTCTGATTCACCTTTTTCCCGGTAGTTGCTGGACTGTCTAGTATTGATTTGTAAAGATGATCAGATTGTTGGTTGTATCTCAAATTCTTCTTTTAAAAAGACAGACTACATGGTATCAAGTGTGAAGTATGTAAATATGATAATATTTTGTTTAACATGGTTTTCCCACAAAAAAGTAAAAAAAACCCCACCATATAGACATGTTAACGTCGTTAAAAACCATTTTCTCCCTTTATTTTCTCTTTAAATATTCAAATCGTTGATCTTGCTTTTGATTTCGATATTTGAAATTGAAAGCTCATTTTGACCGATTTTCAATTTAGAATTAAACTGAGACGCCCCTATTGGCTTGTAAATGTAACGGCCCGTTGCACCTTGTGCTCATTGATATTCATTGACGTCTCCTGACGTGTGAGCAAATGTTATTGCTGAGCATGGCGCAATCTGATCTCAGCCTCACAATGGTTTACGCATGAAAAAAGGCAAATCTGCATGAAGTCAAGTTAGGGTATAGTGTTCCTGCTCTTTTGTTAGTGATGTGGAGATCATTTGAAAAACAATGACCAGAGGACAAACCTTTTGGCCTGTTAATGAAGTGTATCCCTGAAGCTAACAGTTGTGTCTTTTCCACCAGGTGAGCGTCCCTTCGCTTGTCAGCACTGTAACCGGGCCTTCGCCGATCGCTCCAACCTGCGCGCCCACCTGCAGACCCACTCCGAGGTGAAGAAGTACCAGTGTGGCTCCTGCTCGCGGACCTTCAGTCGCATGTCCCTGCTGCACAAACACACCGCCTCTGGATGCTGCCCGGCCTCGTAATAGACTCGCATTCCCCGAACTGTTCTCATGTGCCAGTTGAATCTGGTTCTACTGATTAAAGCCAATATATCCCCCGAGGGCAGTGGACTTCAAAGCCACGACGGGACAGAAAACTGGGAGTTCTGTTGCTTTTTATAAAATGACTTCTTAAGTGCCTTTTTCCAGAACTCTGTAGGTAGATATTTTGAGGTCATACTGGTATCCGCAGCACATCTTTTCTGCGTCCTGTCAACTGTGTGTGTATGTGTGTGTGATTTGAGGGCAGCTGGGACATCCAGTTAATTCCCAGGAAACCCCATCGGTGCCGGCCGGTCCGGGACTCTGGCCATGTTGCAGCTGCTGGGGTGTGTTTGTGTGTGTGTATGTGGGGATGTCATTCCTCACCATACTATACATACATGGCATGTGTGTGTGTATATGAGCAAGTGTGTGTGTGTTGAGACAGCTGTCTGTGTATGGTGTACTGTGGAGGCAGGGCGCTGAGAGACGTGTTAGCTGTGACCTCGGCGACAGGTGACCCTCCGCTCGCCACAAACACTTTCCACACACACTCATTGTGTGTTATTATGGGATGTGAAAAGGACCACTTAAACCTGACCAAAACAACACATATTGTCATTTTACAGTCTGAATAACATTTATTTAGACATGTTTTTTGGGAATGTTTTGACCTCCAGTTTTTATGAACAACTTTTTTGAACATGCGTTTCAAATGGGAATACTGTGCCTTTTTCTGCCACATGTAAATAAAAGCTTTGTTAAAAAAAACCCTGCTGTGGACCTACTTACAGAGTTTGTAATTTTATGTTTTCTTTGAATATACTGGTTTTTCATCTACACAATCACTCATGTAAACTAGTCTTTATTAGAAATGAAACAATCTCATCGTCGTCTCCTATGTCTCACACCGGACAAAACATACAATCAAAGTTAATATGAACGGCTGCTAAAATAGACACAGTGACAATATACATTGATCACTGTGGGTATAAAGCAGTTGCATTTATAGTAACAATTAAGATGCGATGATAAAGGCTTTGAGAGTCTAAACATTTTTTTTTTTTTAAGTACCTTGAAAGTAGAATAGAATAACTTTATTCTCATTGTACAAGTACAATGAGAATAGTATCTGGCAGTGTAAACAGTGTAAAACGGTATCCGGCAGTATTCTATAAAACAGTGTAAATAGTATGACGACATGCTTGAATTTGACTCTGTATGAACCCTGTACTTATGTGCTCTAACATTAATTAGTATTTCAACACAGGCATTGTATTAAGTCACAACTCTAAATGAGTTCATCAGGACAGACATGACAGTTTCTGAATGGGAGGATAGAGCTGTGTGTGTGTGTGTGTGTGTGTGTGTGTGTTCGGAGGAGCAGGGACAGGTTTGTGTGATGTTGAGTGATAGGGGGAACACCTGCACACACCTGCCAGCCTGTCAGCACACACGGGGAGCACATGCTAAAGAGGCAGGGGGGGGTGGGGGGGGCATGCACAGAGCGACTGCAGGGGGGAGAAAGGGGAGGTGAGCAACAAAAAAAAAAGTGTGGCATAAAGAAGTAGAAGATGCTGAGCAAGAAAAGAAATCTTCCCAAGGGCCGGAGCGGGCAAATGGTGCAGAATAAAAGTCAGTGTGAAATTAGCTGAGTGTGGGAATCCCACTGACCCACTTCCTGCTGTATAGGAGCGGCCACAGATGGAAGCAGGAATCTTAGGCTCAAGACCAACAAATACACCCCAGAGAGACGGGCAGAACGGGACGGGACTGACACAGATCCACTCAGTCTGCGCAGCCATCTGCTCATTAATACTCTGGTTACCTTGTAGGAACTTTTGGAGGAAGTCTGTGCTCATGAGTCCAGCTGAGGGGTGAACATCCAGGGTGCACATATGGCAGCAATGTGTCTACAATCCCCACTGCCCTCCTGACCTACACAAACACACACACACACACACACACACACACACACACACTGACGCCAGCATGTCTTAGTGAGGTAACAACACGTTTCCTCCAATAGCTCTCAGTGTTGAGAGGAGTGTGTGTGTGAGTGTGTGTGTGTGTATGGAAGGGGGGGGGGGCGAGGGTTGAAGAGGCTCTCAAAAAGCTTGGGATCAGATTGCATGACTTAGCTTGCCCAATGTAAACAGCACCCGGCATGACAGCCACACACACACATGCAGAGCTTTACTTTGATCAAGGGGGATTTTTCATTTGTCTGCCTATGGGCTGTTTTAAAGCGAGAGGTGAGAGTCATTTAGCTGCTGCACACCTACGCAGGTAGTGAGTCAGAAATGCAGAGGAGCAGGCCACCGGGGGCTGAACTCCGCTTGAACTGCTGATAGTCAGATTTGGTGGCACAGAGAAGGGGCAGCAGGGTCGGATGAGTTAAAAGATGGATCGATTTAGAACTTCCAAAAATCGATTTATAAAAACATTTCTTTCTACAAATGAACCCAGATATTGCTACTGATGGACAGTAATCCTATACACACCAAGTCAAAGTTGTGTCAAGCATTATTGGGTGATTTGTTAAAAAAAAAAAAAAAATCACACAAAATACCAGATTTACAGTATTATTTTTTTGTACAAATATTTTTTTTAATTGGCAAGTTTCTGAGATTTAAAGAGGCAGCTAGCCTAAGCCTGACTTAATTGATAAACAGCGCTGGGATAATGCTCTGTACGCAGGATGCAGCAAAGAACAACAACAACAACAACAACAACCTCCAAGCTAGCAACCTACACGCTGAAAAGGGCAAGTTTTGAAGAAGATTTGGATCGTGCAGTAAGGCAGGCCTGCTCGGTTCTTTGTATTTTGCAGAAGCACCGGAGCTGAGACCGGGGCTCAGCGCCGCTCTAGACGACTGTGATTGGTTTAAAGAAATGCATGTTTTTCCCCCTGTACCAGAGTGAAAACACACTGTAGCCAGACCATACTCGTTGATACGTGTTGATAGGTCTGGCTATGCGAGACTAGCCTAAGCCTACCAATTTAATGTATGTAACAGGTAGCACTAAACACATAAAGTGTTTATTTGTGCAAGTTTTGCATGAATAAATGTTACCCTTTGTCTTAGGTTTGTCTTTGTGTGTTTACATTATTGCAATCAGCTGATATAACTTTTTCAAATATAAAAACTCCACAATCTCATACACACTTTACTTTCATTTGCCACTTTATTAGTGCACGGCGGACCGGAGTAGATCCTGAAATTTCTGAATCAAGAATCAATTTATAATCAAATTTGTGACGCCAAGAATCAAAATCGAATCGAATTGTGAGATACCGAAAGATTTACACCCCTAGAGTATAGAGTTCTCCGTGTAGGATATCTAAACTCTACCTCCACAAATTTACACAAAAACATGCCACTAAACAGACTGTCATTCCTGATATGTTTTTCGGCCGTTTTGAAATTTAACTCTGACACCTTGCTAGGGGGACATTTTTCTGGTTTGCAGTGTGTAGGAGGCAGTCTATCACTCTGTAGCTTTGAGGCAGTGAGATCACTGGCCCTGTCACCTTTCTTTTTCAGCGTGTGTGATATCATATTGGTCTCCTCAAAGTGTTTTAATGTTCGCAGCGTCACGCATGTGGCCCCTGACTAATGTGACATTCCTGAGCCATTAGTGACAGACATACAATACGGCCATCTAACCGAGAAAAAGGGCTGCTCTGTCTGCTGTCCTTGCACTCTGCTCTTGAGTCAAAGTAATAATTTGATTTTCCTGTAACAGGAAATAATGTTATGCTGACCTAATTACGAAGAAAAGGGGATTGCCATTCGTTTTAATTTCTCACATGTGTTATTCCCACAGAAAGAATGTCTATTGCTTCGCTCTAATGAATGAAAACAATAAAAATGTAATTGCTCCTTTTTGCAGATGAATTGGAAGCCTGGATGTTGCTTCATGAATTCTACATCGGTTTTGTGTACACAAAAGCTGATGTTTGACATTTTGCAGCCGGATGAGTTTTATTTTGTTATAGAGCGCCGTCACCTTGGAAACAGAGAATATGCCTCTCTCTAAACAATCGTCCCGTGAAGAGTTGTTAGTGAGACTTCGCATGTGTGTAACAGAACAGATTACAGCGCTGCATTTATAAACTCCACGCTCTTGATTTGAGCGATGGGAAGCAGCGCTACGTGTCAATAGTGAAACAGACCTTTTCCAACACATTTTTGAAAGCTGAAATTGCAGTTTTCAGTGTGTGTGTTTGTGGTAATGTTTGGGACGCAGGAAGTGGCCTGTCAGTCTTGTCTAAACACAGCCCTTCCAAAAAGTGCTGATATAAAGCATCTGGGTGCGGCTACAGCTGTTTGTGTGTACACGGATGTATGATGAGAGCGTTAGTGGGTGTCTCTCAGGGGTTCGTTCGTAGTGCAGGCGAGTGGGTACAGTTAGTATATTGCTGAAATCAGAGTTGGCAGGGATTGCAGAGCTGAATCACTGGAGGATCAAATTCGAGCCAAGAAGGTTAAGTCACCGGGTTAAAGTTTCAAAGTTACAAGCTGCAGTGCTCTTACACAATGTCACTGCCCAAAGCTCCAGCGTCAACCTCCTCTGCTGGGGCTGGAAACTCTCATCTACCTTTATCCTTTAAAGGCCCCATATTTAAAAAAAAAAAAAGAGATTTCCATTCCTTTTTTTATTATGAGGCAGATCAAGGTGCTATATAAATACTGTTGAGTATCAAAACGCTCAATCCACAGAGAAATGCACACAGCCCGTATTCAGAAACTGTTAACTGGAGGTTAGTTTTTTGTTGTTTTTTGTTTTTTTTTGCTTGTAAATCTTTAATTGTATCGGTTATTTTGTTTTGTTTATGTTGTAAACAAGGGTATAGTTAATGGTGTAAGTAATTGTAAATGACAGACCATCTAAGATTTTTTTTGTGTTCAAGTAAGGGGCAGATAAAAAATAAGAATTATATTCTTCTTTCTGCACCTTTTCAATCATGAAAAGCATGTTTTGAAACATAGATTGTGAATTTCTGTACTAAATTTATATTCTATTGTGCATTTTCATGAAAGGAACAAATACAAAACGAATGAATGAAATGAACTGAACCAAACTACAGGTTGATGTGAGGTAAAACTAACTGAAATATAAATGTACTACCAAAGAGGTCTAGTGCAATGACAACATACAGTAATGTATGAATGCAAGAAGATGTGTTAAATCTCAAGATGTATTTTAATTTGTAGTAACAGGACACTGAAGTAGTGGCTGCCAGAAAAGTAGGACTACTCATGATTTGCTTAAAATGCTTGGCATGTATTGTCTTTTTGATGCTCACAGTGGCTACAAAACTTTAAATCTTTGGATTGTGGTCTATTTTCGAAAAAAACGGTGCAGTCTAAATATTTATTTTGTCTCGTTTTGTGGGCAATGCTGCAGAGGGAATAGACCACCAAAAAAAAAGCTGGCAATTTGACAGCTGGACTGTGAGCTTGATGATTTGACTGGGGGCTCTGTGACAGATGATTCAAATCAGAAAATGTAAAGGGGCCGCACTCAATGTCAAAGAGTTTACACTACATTCGTTTATTTCTCACTCGCCGGATGAGCCTCGCAGCTCTGAGGAGCCGCAGCGCCGAACAATCGAACCAAGTCGCGGTAAAGCCTTAACATGATTTCTCTTTTTCTCTCGCCCCGAGACATCGCAGGTTCAAAAGATGTTCCAAAGATCATAACCAAGGAGCATTTTTCTTCCAATTCCAAGAGCCAGTTAATTAGAGTCGGATGAAAGGTGATCGGATCGTCTTCCCAGAGGCGAGCTCATCAAACGAGCAGCCTACAGGCCTTGTCAGGATTCATCAGTCTCTCCTCTCCACTCAGCCAGCCTGTGATGACTTTGTCTAGACGTGACCGCTCTCCTCTCAGAGACGGCGAGAGCCTGACTGTGAAATATTGAGCTCACGAATATCATCTGATTGACCATCTCCTGGTCTCCAGCTGAGTTGTTCTGGCTGACTGTCTGAATGTGACTAAACTGTCACAATGACAGAGGTGGTGATCGGGCTGGGGAAATATTACCTGCAGTTATCACCGCCAGCATCCCGGGCCCGTGCCCTTCTCTCCTTGAACGAAGGAGCATCAGTTATTGAACTCTTACAAATGCCAGAATTTCAAAGCTGCACTGGCTACTTTGGATAACTTGGACCTTTGAATCCAGCTGGATGGTCTAAGAGCGTGTTTTCGCTTGGTTTTAAAATGCATCTCGTACGATCGGATCACAAGTGGACAGCGGTATACACAAACGACCACCAAGACGCATTGTGATCCAATCAGTCAAACCACTTCCCAAGGTGGTCTGGGACACAATTGACCACACATCTTTTGTAGTGTAAAGGCCAATGCGTCCCGATGTGTCCCCGACAAGGACGAAACAGGAAAGTCGATGGTGCGAGACCTGATAAAATTGTCTGGATTGTGACCACACAAGATCTGAACTCATTGAGAGCCAGGCCACCTCGGCTGATCGGATACCAATGCAAGATCCGATCTCGGAACGTACAGACTTGACAGTCAATGTTTCGAATGACGAAAGTCTTGAAAAGACAAGTGTAACCACAGACTCTTATAGCTATTTTAAATCTACAATTTCAGGATTCAGTCTATGCCAGGGCGCCTTAATGCTGTCACCAAAAAAGACAGTTGCCATCAGGCCAAACAACTTTTCTGGGGGAAACCATGTGTTCCCATTGTAAAACCACATTAATATTACAATAATATTACCTTTGCTGGTTTCCATAGCTTGATGTATAGGTGGTTATCATGATTGCTTATCCACAGCTATAGCACCCTAATTGAGGCTATTTTGAGCTTTGTTTTTGGCTTTTTTTTTGTATGGAAACCAAGGAACATGTTTTTCTGGGAAACCCGCCAACTCAGCATGCCAGTCAGTGTCCAAACCTACCTCACACCGTTGTACCTTTGTATTTGATTACAGACAAAGTTTTTGGATGCTGAAAATGCTCCTGCTGTCACCAAGTCATTTTCCATATTTATTATATAACCCATAGACCATAAATCAGCTTTTCCACAAGACTTCTACCTGAAAGCTTGACTGAAGAAAAGGTTCATGGTGTAAACATCTCATTTTTAATTCCTCATCTGCTGACTGCACAGCTGTGGACTCCCTTTCCCTCACAGACAGAGCTGTCCCCGTGGCTGCCACTCTTGTCAACGGAGCATCTTTGTTGCTATAAATAGTCAGTTTTCATACTTCCCTTGTGGCTTTCTCACAAGTGGGAAATCATTTTTCTGTATAAAAACAATAATAATGGGTTTTCTCACAAAGCATTTGTTGACAAATAAATCAGTACAACTTCTGACAATGCACATCCAGTATGTTTGCCATACTTTCTTGAAGACTATAATTTCAAACTTTGTCAGGCTGTGATGAACTCGCTCTATCATGCACATAGAACTGTATGTTAACATAAAATAACATTGCTATATTTCTTCTCCTATCTCCCCTCAGCTAAACATCAGACAGTGACTCAGTCGATAGAACGGAAGGAACGGAAGAGTGAGAAACAGAAAAGATATGAGAAAGACAAAAAAAAGATAAACTGAGGCGTACAGTAAATCATGTTTAAGAAGGTGGTTCATTTGGAGGAGAAGAACTTTTGCTACCTCTTCTGGGACATTCTGTCATTTTCAGCAGGAATTAGAGACAAAGTCTCTTCATTTATTGTTTCCCTTCTTACTGGCAGCCACAGTTCTTGGAGCCTCCACATATCACACCTACCATATGTACATATGGAAAGTTATATTTAGGGTTCATAGATAGTTTATGGATTCTAAAGTAGGGCCTGACCGACATGGACATTTTGAAGCCAATACGATACAGAACGGAAAAATTCACAGATTACTGATATGGCAGCCGATATAGTGAATATAGCCTATATGCAATGTATTATATTGTCAAACAATTCTAGAAATTAACACTGAGAAAATAAAGAATAAATAAAAATAGAACTTAATAGCACTGTATGTCAGTCAATTGTTGATGACCATTGAAATAAAGAACTACGTAATGACACAATTTCTAAATCACCCCAAGCATCGTTTTCTGCATTATATGTTCTGTAAAAAAAGTTTTCATATCGGCACATATCGGACAACATATACACCGATACCGATAGATACCGATATGTCTGTGACATCGATATATCGATCTGGCTCTATTCTAAAGTCCCATGCTGTTTCTTACATTTTCTAACTGAAGATGATCATATTTAATTTTGCCAATTAGGCCTATTTTGCAAACATTTTGCAATATGTTACAAATGCATGATTAAAAAGTGCCCTGAGATGTAGTCTTGACAAAAACTCTAATTACTATACAGAAAATATGATTTCAACAACCCCTCTTTCATAGGGGAGATACTGAACTTGTACCTTAGTGAAGATATTATATATTGACAAACAGATGACGCAAAAGCCTTCAAATTGGATGCACATTCCAATAAACACAATTAATTGCTAGTGTTTGGGTGTGGGAAGCCGGTGAGGGATCATGTGCTCCAAATATAAATTGATGCAGCAGAACCAGAGATATTGCCTTTTTTTTAAATCATTCTTCCTTGTAAAAACACACTCAAATCTATGACTTAACTGTTAGCGACCGAGTTGCACTGTGGGTATTGTAGGCGCCAGGTTTAGACAAGGAAGAAGAATCTGTGAAATAAAAAAGAAAATGTATCTGTTTCTGCTGCTTCGATTTTTCTTTTCTTTTTTTTGTAACTGTCAATCGTGAGAAGGACTGGGTATGGTATCAAAATATCCCAGTACCAAGAAAGCTCTCCAAACAATACCTCCAATCCCTTTTGTACTATTTGTACTGTATGGTTTTGCTCGCAGCCAATGCCTGCAAGCGTTCTTTGATTTAATGTGATGTGTGATTGGCCCACTACCACAGCAGCTACAAGCCATACAGTCTGTATTGTGGTGAAGTCGAGCGTGCTGTTTTTGACGGAGTTGGCAGTTCAGCGTGTAATGTATTCGTGTAAAACTAATTTGGATGGGGAGGAGTGGTGATGGCATTTTATGCAACTGAATGCTTCCATTCACATGATGGGAATCAAATGAAGTAGAAAAAAGGTATCAAATGAAGTACTTTATTGGTATTTGTATCACTTTAAGGGCACTGGTATCGTAATGTTTTAAACAATACCCAGCCCCATGTCCAGAAATGTTATAGGAGTGCAATGCTAAATCAGTGGTATACTCTTTTAAAGCTCTCCAGGGACTTTGGTTTTTTTAAACATACATGTTGGAAACTTGCTCTGTGTCGTTAAGTGATTATTTCTTCAGATAATAATGAAATCATTGCAAACCACGATGAAGGTTAGAATCTAATCTAATACAAAATAACTTAGCGTCAACACTTGATTGTGAGGAATTACTCTAGGAATCACTTTTTTTGTCTTTCTGACAGAAATCTTAGCTGGAAAATCTGCCCAACGCCTGGCAACGATATATACAGTAGAGGACACAAGAATGTCAAACATGGAGGCAAATAAGATGTGATCAGAAACAGAACAAAGCTGAGAGTAAAAGATCAGAAATATCCTTTTAGAAAAGAAACAAAACTTCTCAAACTAAGAGAGAAAAAAGAAAATTCCCCAAGAGAGAGACGTTACATTATATGTGAGAAAGAAAAGCAAGACATGAAGAAGCAGCATGCAGAGAAGAGCTGAGGAGATATTAAGCTTGTTTTTTTTTTCAGATGCTGCTAACCAGCAACGCGTACAATCTCAAAAGTCTTCAAACACATTTCAGTATTTTTCACATATCAAGAGTTTGCCTCAGCTGCTGGCCTGAGTTTCACCCCCATGTCTTTTTCCTGATTAAGAAAAGTGGTATTTATCTCTGAAGCTCATTTTAGCTCATCGCCTCAATCATTTCTTTTTTATCAATGTCTCTGTCTCCTCTTTTCTCTCAACTGTACAAAAAAAACATCTTTTAATAGACAGTGTGGTGACACCTTAATGAAACTTTATGTTCACTTTTGGTTTGAGCTTACTCAATACAATCTACTTTTATTGACTTATTATTGATTCTTCCTACAGACGCTTAAAGCTGGGGTAGGCAGTTTTTTGTGTAAATTCCATAATAACCTTTCAGCGTATTGTAATTCAAGTGGCCTGACAAGAAAACTAGACCTCTGCATCTACCCCTGGCTTTCTTTTCAGGCTTCAGAGACATTGGCCAATCACAGGTCATTTCAGAGCGAGGGTGTTCCTATTAGCTGTTCTACAAATGCAGATGTGCGTGCACATCCCTTCAGATGATGAAAGCCTGATTCAATGGCACAAAATCCTGCAGAAAACATGTACTATTCCAGCGTGCTGCCAAACTGCCAAACTGCCAAACATGTCAATTGGTGAAACGTTTCAGAGATGGAGAGAAAATGCTGCTACAGTAATAGTTTTGCTTTCTGCTAAACGTAGCCAAAGGCTCAGGGCTGCAGCTAAATCAAGTTCATGTTTTATGTAGCTACAGAGCCTCGAATCACAGCATGTCATCTCAAAGGGCTTTACAGGCCCACAAGTTTGCAAAGAAAACAGGTCATTCTCATAGAATTGGCGCAATATAACAGCATTTAGATCCCAATCACAATCGGGATGATTGTAATGAATGACTTGTACTCGGACAGGTTACTGTATGAAGCACATGCATATGCCCGTGTTTGTCTGGTGGGAGGGGCTTATGACAGACAGGAGAGAGGAGGGCTGTATATTCAAATGATGGTGGTTTTTCGCCTTTCCCAAAAAACTGCCTATCCTAGCTTTAAGGCTAAATTACATTTCAGAATATTGTATTTCTTCTTGATTTAATTCTATATATTTATTAAAATCAACAGTTCTGGTTAGGTGAATGCAGTGAATTAATGCCGCAGGAATGGTGGTTGTTGTTTTGCATTCCAACAAATGCCATTAGTAAACAACTGCATGTGCTCCAGGTAAATTTACATATGTATGAATGTAAATTCTAAAGTTGGAAAAATGCATTTCCACGAGTCCTCCGAGGCTTCTGTACGTGTGTGTTGAATGCTGAATGAAGTTATTTGTCATGCTGCCTTGTAACATCTCCAGATTTGGGTCTATATTTAGATCAAACAAGCTCTTGATCTCTGAGTGTTCAGCCATTTCTCAGCCCAGTAACCATCAGAACCAACACAGCACCGTCCTCCTGACCCAGCTGGAGATAAAGAAGTCTTTCCCCTCTGAGATTTTTTTTTTTTCTTCAATATTCCTACAATATCATGCTAGTCTCATCATCCTTGCAATCATTTCATTTTTCATTCCATTCAATTCATTCAAGTACATCTGCGTAAAGTACTTTAGTTGTTGTATGTGTTGTGTAAAGATATGTAGAAAGGCTCTTAACCTTATTCATAACCTCTTAACACTTCATGTCAGAAGACACAAAAGTCTACTTGTTAGTGCAGCTTTCCCAGAACAGATCAGCATTAAACATCCAGCTAAAGGATTAGTTGTGCAGATTTAACCACCAAACGATTGGCGACAACTTAAAAAACCACTGAATCATGACAAAATCAATCGACAATTGCCACCATTGCTGTTTTGATTCAAATTACACAAACACTAACACAATGATGACACTGAAAAGATGAATAGTATTTTATAAAGCAATCAAGTGAATGTTTATTGCTTCTGCTTTTGTTTTGTGGTCCTGTCTGACAATCTGGCCTGATCCAAGTGTCTTACCTGTTATATCTTTACTGGTTAACAAACCTCAATGTTTTTTGTTTTTTTTGTACAGGCTGGAATGTGTCTGGAGCACAGAGTAATGAAAACTGTTGAGTATGTTTTGCATTAAATGCCTAATAGACACTTAAACGTATTATTTAATCAAATAGTTACTCATAAATCATATGTCTACCAATTTTGGACTGCATTTTACTGAGGCAACGTTATTGCTCAGCAGCAATATTTAACACTATTTAACAAAAAAAGCTGGCCTGTCAGCACTAGTAGAAAAAAAAATACTCAAACGTAGAGCTCACTTTTAAGAGGCGCAGAATAAAACATGCCCGCCCGACAGTTGTGAGCTGTCTGACTGTTTCAGAGGAATATAAAAGTGTGTTCAGACCATATAACATATGGATGTAGTCTCTGTCACCGTTATCTGTAGGTTTCTGAAGAGGGGTCCATGGGGATTGACTCACTTTTGGAGCCAGCCTCAAGTGGCCATTTGAGGAACTGCACTCCCATGTTGGCTTCATTTTTCAGCCACAGAGGTTGCCGCTTGGTTCAAAAAAAGTGCAAAGCTCATTTTTTTGCCTCGCACAGAATTGACCGCATAATCGCAGGAAATAGGACCGAGTTGTGTCTTTAAGAGACTGACATTATAATAATTTAAGTTGCCTATATTAGTTAGTTAGTGATCAAGCAGATTTAGTTTTCTGGGTTTTTGGTTTTCTGTTTGCTGTGTGTTGCTTTTCCCTCCTTTGCACATCTACACACCTGCTCTGAATCAGCCTCGTTAGTCCTTCCTGCTCCCAGAGTTTCTCTCAGCCAATCAGCTCGCTGCCTGTTCTCCTGCTAATCACCTCATTCCCCTCACCTGAGCTTCTCATCTCTCTACCTGCACTTCATCCCCTCAAGCCTACATTCACTTTTAAAAGGCTTAATGCTCAATTAGAATTTATTTCTCAGATCAGATTTTTGTTATTTGGCTGTTTTAAATGTAGCCAATATCAGATTCCAGTGTGAATGCATGTGCAAAAGAACAATAACGTCACATGCAGCACGCTGTCGTACGGAAGTAAACACGGAGGCCACTGAAGTCAGCGTTTACGGTTTCATTTCTACATTGATGTGCAGTGGAAGACAGCAAATTCGTTAGCAGATGATGACGAGGGCGAGCAGGAGGAGAAACAGACATTTTTTTTATTATAGCTTTTTATGGAGCAATGGCTGCTGCTTGTGTACGGAGGTGTGTGAGGATGCGGAGTCGGAGCCAGGAGTGGTGGTTTCGTGACGTGGATGGCTTCACTGAAACAGATTTCATTCAAAATTTCAAGATACTTTTAATTACATCCATCAGCGCCTCTCCACAAGACTCGCAGCGAGACACTCTGACTGGCAACAGGAGCGGGTGAGTGAGCGACGTAAATGTCACATGAATTCCAACATGACCGTTCTCACAGTGAATGCATGGCCAGTGATCGGATCTGTATCGGATATAGGACATAACCTAAGCTAAACCCATGAGCTAAACGCTAAAGAAGGAAGAACGTTGCAGATTTTCAACCGCCTTACGTGAGTCATCTGGGCGCTGTCACTGTTTGCTGCAGTGACACGGAGCTGGTTAAAAATCTGCAAACGTTCCCTTAAGTTACCAGCTAATGCTAGCACTAGCTAGCTTGGTTAGCATCGTTAGACATTTTTCAGCGACCAAAATGTTTTTAATTAATTTAACAAACTGAAATTAATTTAACAAACTGAAAACACACTGTGACACAGCCAAAGTCATAAAACAAAAACACTGAAATGTACACAGGGCCTGATTAGCATTGCTAAAAGCCTTTATCTTGATTGACAGGTTGCTGTGTAGCCACACCCTAAAGCATATGCTGCTTTATTGTCTATTTGACTCTAAGTGAGACCATAATTTACAAAATGAACATCATTCTGTATTGAAGAAAACTTGAAACTAGACTGAGACCATAAACTCATTAGGAAAATGTTTACTGAGGTAATAAATCAAGTGAGAAATGAGAGCCAGTGGAGTCGCCCCCTGCTGGTCATTAGAAAGAATGCCAGCTTAAGGCATTTCCACATTGGCTTCACTTTTCAGGCCTTTTTTGCCTTGTTTGACCGCAGTGTTTTGCGGTGCTGCTCTGTCTCGTCTTGTGCTGTCGGTGTCCTCATTTCGTGCCGTGCTGTTATCAGTCATACATTTGTTTTTCACTGTGTGAGAAAATGGAAGTGTGGCATGACAGGATCTGAAAAGTGTTAATAGTCTCACGATTAGTGCATGAGAGTTGGCAGCCCTGCACAACATATTTTCTGAATTAAGTTGCATGCGCCGGCGCATATAGAGCTGAGAATTACATACACAGCTCTAATTTTACGTGCACTACCGTGGTATTTCGAGCCTTGATACAATATACAGTATAAATATAATTGTGCCACGTTTAAAGAACTCTGTCTTTGAGAACACTATAAGACACATGAATTCACTCTCACTTCTTCTGTTGCTTATCAGTGTCGAGAATAGCTCAGCAAAGGTGAGGGGTTTGATGTTCAATAAAAAAATACTAATAATTTATATATTAATTCAAGTTGCTCCAACATCTGCTAATGAGGCAGAATATTAATTTAAAACACTGGAAACTAGTGATGAACAATGAAACAAATCATATCACTCTTAAGTGTAGTGGTTTACATTGTTAAATGAAACTTCTGTTTTCAGTGTATACCAAAATAAATTCCTCCTTAATTTAGTCATTTACCATTTTAAAAAAAAATACAGGGCTCTCAGCCAGCAGGGACATTTGGCTGCAATTTCAACTATTTCTCCATTAGCTCCCATTCTCAATCAAACTAATTATATACACGAGTCTGGGCTGAGAAGCTTGCGCTGCATTCTGGCATGCTACAAATATTGGGTGTATTTGTGTACTCGCGCCAACAACATCCCATTTTTCCCTCAAATGAATCAAGCATCCTTGTAAATATAGATGTTTAGCCACATTAACAGCTACTCTATTGTTTGGCTTCTGGCAAATCGAGCCAAAAAATATTCATGAAGTGTTCCCATTCTTCTTGCTCCTCTCTGACACCGTATCACCTTATCAGCCTCCTTTATAGATAAGGCGAGGGCCACTCTGTCTCCAGAGGCAGGCCTTATCTCACCTTCGGGCTAAGCATTCCCCAGAGACATCATAGTGACAGATATATTACCCAATCAGGACACCCCCACTGCTCTAATAACACTGCCCCCCACATCTTGTGGTAATCAAATACCTGCTAGCAATGGACCGTGGAAATGTGGCAGTGTGTATGTATGTGTGTGTGCATGTGATCAATAGGCAGTCTCTAGAGTGGGAGTGGAGGAGGAGGAGTTATATCAGATGTGAGTTCAGAGGTCAGTGCTTCCTGCAGCCTCTCTTCTATATGTCTGCCTGTTTTCTTCTTACCAACATAAGGCATATGTCTCCCTGTAATTATTGTAATTTGTAACACATTTCAGAACAGCACCTTGTAACTTTTGATTTTTTTTTTTTTTTTGGCCACGTGTTAAGTATGGCTGTCAAGTATGGCTGTCAAAGTATATTTTAAATTTTAATATATATTCTAACTGTAAGAAGAATTCAAGGACTTTTGTTGTTGCCACAAAATGTGCAGGACATAACGGGAAATTTAATTTAATTTCACTACCACTCCCACAGTAAGTGCATAAAAACATAAAATAAGACATTTAAAAACAGTACAATAGAAACATATAATAACTTTTTAGAGCCTAAGGGTTACAAAATGTGACACTGTGCAAGACCAGACCATCAAGTCATCACATGAGGTAGAGCAAAAAGAGTGATCTATGTGCAGGATGATATGCAAATACATTCACATGTCCAGCAGCAGTTGCAGCAAAAAATGTATTGGACATATTATTCAATGTGCAAAAGGCATGCATGTCATGAGAAAACAAATATTCAACTCTGAAAATGTATATTCTATTGTGAAAATTAATATTTTATTGTGAAAAAAGCACGTTAAGTTACTGCTAATGCAAATCGAACATTTCCTCCTGATGCACCGTCGCATTAAAAGCATTTAAATGGCGAAACAAGAGTGGACATTTTATTATGAAGCAGTCACAGGAAATGCAATGTGTTTGTCAGTGAGCTTGACACAGATGCCTAAAACGTGCATCTGCAAAACAAAACAATGGACATTTTCACCATTTTTGACAGCGGATCAGTTTGAAATATTGCAGGGAGTAATGCAACAAGAAACAGTGAGCTGTTAGATGAAAAGCTGAAGGAGACAGGTACATCTTCTCAGCGAGGTAACATTAACTAACTAGCGTTATCTTTCACTTTAGCCGTGATCAGCATGAAAATAAGATCACGGTTGCTCACAGAATTATAGAAAAAGGCAAATTATTGCCTTGCTTCTTTATTAAAATGACAATTTGTTTTGCTGCCCTTAGTATTCTGACACCTGCAGTATTAAACCGTATTTGCTGTTACAACCAGTAAATAGCAAATAAATCAACCAAGACTGAAATCTTAAGGATTATCACTTTAAGTTTTACAGTATGTACTGTTATATAATTTCATTTGTTTATTGTGTAATGTGTAGGTATGTAGATATTTTAAAAGACATGTTTATGTTGAAATAAATACACCAAGTAGTTATGTCTCACGTTGTATTGGTTTGCCCTTTTATGGACGTAATGTGCAAAATATTCAAATACGTTCGAACATGTGTTTTTAGAAGGAATAATGGAACAGCATTTTTGGCCACTTTTGACAGCCCTAGTCTTAAGTGCATTATAGCAGCTTTGTGTGTTCCAAAAAGCAGCAAGAAATAAGTGAAACATTTTATTGTAAACAGCCAGAAGTGATATGCATTTGAGCACTCGCTCACTGCTGTCCAAGAGCCATGTTACATTTCACTTGTATGTTTTGATTAATCACCCGCCATGTGAAGAGCTAATCATACACTAGAGCTGAATTTCATTTTGACAAATCTCACGGGATGCTCTACTCTGTTGTAACCCACTCGTTGTCCTTTACTTGGAAATTTCAGACAATAAGAAAAGTTGTGCAGCTTTATTCTCAAAGCTGGGCTTGCAGGGCTGAATGTGGCAGAGTCTAAATCACACAGAGGGCACAAAGATCGCAAATAATCAATTTTTAAAACAAAACTACGACATTAAATATTTATTGATGTTTTCCCGGAACCAAAATGAAGTAATAAATCAAAACTAACCTCAGTGATAATGAAAAATGGGACAAAGGACAATTAGTTGAACAAACTGTTATCCCTAGGAAGTATTTAATCACAATTCAAACAACTAAAAAGGCTGTCCTTGACTAAAGAAATCGTTAGTCGACTAATGGATTAGTTGATTTAATCGACAGATCTGTAAAACTGAGTTTATCCACAACGAATCATGTAAAAGCACCGCTGTGTGAAAAATAAATATAGAGATATACATTTACTGAATTGGTACAAAATCTTTAAAATTAACAGGAATCATAATTCAAGTGTAAACCTTTTAAAAGCAGCAACAATCATCAAACAATTGATCAAAACGTCAACACGAATTAAAATGTATGTAGTAAATAAACATAGAGTTGAATTGTATAAATTGGCCCCACTGTCACAATACCTGATTCAGCTATTTGAGTCAGTATTGATCCAATATTTCTGATCGGTGCACCACTAAACAAAACTAGACTAAAACTGGCCCGTTGCTGTCAAAACACAAAAACTAAAATTAAAAACCAGGTGTTCAAATTGTGACATAATAATCAAAAGATAGTGATGAATCTGATGAAAAAGTAATAATGACAACAATACCAGTCACGATTAGTAAGCAAGTGTTAGAAAGTGAGACTGCACATCAGAATACTTGATGCTGCTGCTGATGATGATGTCACAGGAGAACATCACTACAGTATATCATTGCCAGGCATGATGATGTCATTGTGACCTCAGCCTGTTTTGCTGTCCCATTGGTCAAAAGTGACATAATGTTTCGAGGAAAGGCAAACACACAGTACAGCAAAACAAGGCCTTCTGTATGAGTAATACAGACCTTTTACACATGCACTCCTGTGTGCATTCACTTGTACGCATGATGCATTTGCAGACCTACAACATACGCACACATACACTGTATTAATGCACACATGTGCCGTTATGTAGAACAGCATGGTGGGTTTATGCCAAGAGGTTTCTTGCATTCTGCGGAGCCCTGCTGACAGCCAAGGAAAGGCTCACCTGATGCCCAGCCACCTGCCATCTGTCTGCAAAATAATACCGTGTGCCTGCTATACGAACATGAATCCACCTGTCAAATATAAACACACACAACGAAACGCACAAATTCACAGGTGCCCGCTACAAATAGCTGGTAGAAATATGTGCCTCACTGGGTGGGTGATACTTTAATACTTGCAGTGCTCAGATGGCAACGTGCAGACAGGCAGTTAGGAAGCATCAGAAGCAATATATCCCCACCACTGTGAATATAAGCAGGTAGAGAATACTATCCAACAATGAGAGAGCAAGTGATTAAAAACAAGCAGTGCATTTTAGATGATAGATATGGGCAACATTGACTATATCGAGGGTCCAGTAAGCATTTGGTCACTGGTCTGCTGAGCAATTCAGCTCATCTGCAATGCATCGCAACTGTAAATCTGCAAATAATTTCATTCATTTTGTTGTTATTCACAAGGGTTGGGTATCGTTTGAATTCAGATTCTGCTTATCGATTCTGGTTCTTGGTCAAATGTTTAGAAAACAAAAAATATATGTGTTCTTTTCAGAGCTTACATTGACTTTTATTGTTTCATTACAATAAGTCAATTTAAAGTTAGTTGGATTTGGTTCTAATCGGTTCTCATTTTTTAACGGGTACCCGGTTCTTGGCAATTTGCTATCTGTTCCAATTGATTCTCGGTTTTCGGCTCCCAGCCCTATTATTCACTAGGGCTGAACAATTAATCTGAATTTTATTGAAATCGCAATATGGACGAGTGCAATATCCAAATCGCAGGAGGCACAATATTTGTTAAAAGCAGAATACCATTCTGAATTAAGTATTGTGCTGCTGCAAAGATTTTTAAAAAAAGTATTCTACAGACTTAAGAAAAAATCTTTGATTGGTACAGATCGTCCAAACAAATCACACCATGATCATTTTAACATATTTTTCAATGAAAATTACAATAATGATGCAAAAATGATCCTTATAGAGCTGCAACAATTAGTTGACTAATTGATTAGTTAATTGACAAAAAAATTAATGGCCATTTTAGTAATTTTTCATGCAAAAATGGCAGAAAAACACTGTTTACCGCCTGCTTTTCTCTGTTTTATATTATTAAACTGAATATATTTTGGTTTTGGACTGACAAAACAAAGACATTTAAAGACACTATTTTCTGATGTTTTATAGACCAAATGATTAATCCATAATGAAAATAATCATTAGTTGCCCTGGATCATTCCCTCCAATATCGTGAATCATATCACAATTGCAATATCAGTCAAAATAATCGCAATTAGTTGTTTTTTTTCCAAATCCTTCAGCCCTGTTATTCACCTCAAATGTTTTTGTTTGATCACATTCACAACCTTAGACAACAATAAAATATATTCCTCCTGCATTTTGACCTTTTGTCCAAAATGCAGCTGTATGATGAGGTCATAGAGGACCAAAATAGACATTTATCACAAAGAAGCCCTTCCTTTTAAATCAGGAAATATGACTTGATTCATATTGTGTTCATTTAAGAGCACTATTAGAAGATGAGGTTCTCATAATCAAGCTAAGGCCAAGGCTGCACATCCATCCATGCACAGGGGCTTTTCTCTGAATATGATGATAGGATGATGACACACGCTGCACTGAATTAATTACCCTATTTCGCTCAACAAGGCATCTTTAACAAGCATGGGATTTCAGTCTTTCAGTGATCTGAAAAGCATCAACTGCCACTAAGGGGGTGGGGGGCTGGCTGTGGAGAAATAGCCACCCTGTGATGTTGGGGGGCGGGGAGAAGATGGGCCGAAATTTTTCTTGCATGGACTGAAGACACATTTTGCTCGGCAACGAAGGCGACACAATTTGCACAAATGTTTGTTTTGTTGCCATAAAATCGGAATGCACAGCACCGAGACGCATACCATCTGCAAAATGCATATTTGTAGGGGCGTAAATTTCGCCCTGGAGGGCGGTCACTGTTGCTGGTAGAGACAGGTGTCTGTCCAAATACCGATATCGATTCTTTACCATCGTTAAAACACTATTACGCACACATTTCCCACTGAATCCGGTGCGCTCACAAACCCGGTTTGATCACGAGCTTTGATTGGTTTTATCTAACGAGACTGTGACTTGATTAAAGGTCCGAACTTGCCTCAGCAACAGACAATAGCTGCACAGACACACACAAACACACACTCCCGTTTATTTCCCCCCCATAGCATCTGCAGCGCGCACACTTACCGCGATGGGATGAAGCAATATTCCAGAGAAAAGGCGAATCCATTAAAGAAAAAAAAGGAGGATAAAAAATGGGTGAGCACTCCCACTACTACTACGTTACTACTCCATCGGCTCAGCCAAAAGCCGCCGCTCTGTGGGTTTGTGATGGGGATCACGCAGCGTGTGAGCGCGTGAGAGGATGGATGCTGTGGCTCTGTCGGAAGGGGGCGGGGACAAGACGCGTACACTCGTGTCCAGTGGAGCGGACTTAATTCTGTGTAGGGACCTTGTGTTACAAGCAAGTCGGCTGTCTAGCCCGCATATTCCCAGGCAGGCTGCCCTATAGACCTCCAGGTCCTATAGGAACACTCCTTCCTTTCCTGATCCCAGAGAGGCTGCTTTGTGTCTTCTTCAGTCCTGCTTCATATTCATGGACCTTCACACACACTTATAGACGGGCTGAATGGTTTGTTGTTGGTGCTGAGAATTTATTCTCATGAACGACTTTGTATGATAGCTTACGAAAAACAGAAGAAACGGTCGCACTGTCGCTGTTTTCAACATCGATTAGGTTTAGGCACCAAAACTACTTGGTGCGGTTCAGAAAAAACAACAGGGTTTGGGTTAAAATCACTACTTCGTGACGTAGGCTGTGTTGTGTCTATGTACGGATGTTAATTTACAGCTTAACTTAAAATAACGTTGACTTTTGGTTTCAAATGGGACACAAACACTGGTCTCCTGTGTAGTTTTGGTGCCTAAACCTAACCAAGTAGTTCCCTTTCACAATGTTAACTGTTTCTGCTTAAAAAATGTTTTTTTATTGATCTGCAACTTTTTTGCTGCAGCCCCCTCAGCACCCCTACTTCCCCTGAAAGTTGCTGATGTTGATGTGAGATTCTGAAGATCAGGGCTGAACGATTTTGGAAAAAAAAATATTATGACTATTTTGACTGATCTTGCAATTGCAGTATGATTCACCATGAATGATCGGCTGCAACTAACGATGATTTTCATTATCGATTAATCATCTGGTCTATAAAACATCAGGAAATAGTGAAAATGTCCATCCCAGTTTTTCAAAGTGTCTCTAAATGTCTTGTTTTGTCAGTCCAAAACCCAAATATATTCAGTTTAATATAAAGACAAAAGTGGGAAATCTCCATATTTGAGGCGGTAAACAGCATTTTCTGCTATTTTTGCATGAAAAATTACTTTAACGATTACTCGATTATCAAAAATATTATTTTTTGTCGATCAATCAATTAGTGGACTTAATGGTTGCAGCTCTGGACATTTTGCATCATTATTCTCATTTTCATTGAAAAATAGCCTATGTTAAAATGATCATGATACCAATCAAAGATTTTGTCTTAAGTCTGCAGAATACGATTTGTCGGCTGGGACATCTCTGCAGCACCACAATACTTAATTCAGAATATTCTGACACATATTTTTGCTTTAAAGAAATATTGTGCCTCCTGCGCTTTGCATATTGCACTGGTCCATATTGCAATTTCGATAAATTGTTCAGCCCTACTGAAGATAGGTACTGGTAATGTTACCATTTTTTACAGAATATAGTTTCGATATAGATAAAGATGTGGTAGGGCCTACTGTATTCAAATGTGATATTTTATTTGCCAAATCATCATATTTTCCATCATAATTTCTCTCAGTAGACAAATATGAAGCACTAAAAGTCAAAATGAATAGATAGATTCATAGATTTATTTTACAGTAATAAAATGTACACACATCAAGTCCAAAGATACAATTACCAGGAAGCAAAATGGTTGCCTCCCAATCTTAAAGGGGACATATGCTCATTTTCAGGTTACTTGTATTTTGGGTTTCTACTAGAACTTGTTGACATGCTTTAATTTTTCTCATACTGTCTGATATACCTGTATTCACCCTCTCTGAAACACTTCAGTTTTTTAGTCTCTTGAAAAAGTCCAGTCTGCTCTGATTGGCGCACCTTTGCAAGGATGCACTGCGTTCCAAATCACATACTTTATCTTTTTAGTACTTAACACAGCTGCCCTAACAAAGTATGTACTGTTGCATGCAGTATGCAAACAACTGGGACATATACTTTGTCATAACAGTGCATCCTGAACTTTGACCCTCTTGCTCATATATCGGTCGCAGTCTGTAGTGCTGTCTGTGCTCTCATGGTGACTCAGTCGTGTGTTTTCTGCTGAGCAGAGGATTCTGGGTCAGAAGAGCCAGAGAAGAGCCAAGCTGGCTTGCATACTGCAAAATGTGATTGGATGCAGTAGGCCATCCTGGTATTTTTGGGGACATACTAAATATTTCTCTGGCATACTAAATAGTATGGTAGTATGGATATTGGAACACACCAAGCCCTTGGTAGAGATACTCAGATGGCGGGGGGGAGGGAGGGTATATTCTAATGAGCCTGCATGTGACATAGGATGCACAGCCAAATCTGAATGGCTTGTTTAATCCCATGTTTTCTGTGATTTGGTACGCACTCCAGATACCCAAATGTATGTGCACACACACTGAAATACTGAGGGATTCATAATAAGTCCTCTTTAAATTCAAATGAAGCATTTACTCACAAAACAGCTACAGTGACCTGTGTGAATGGCACATACCAAAAAAAAAGCAATATTCTGATAGTAATAAAGATTTGTTAATCATAGTTTTATGATTGGTTGATATTTAAAGATATTTGTCCAACAGGGCAGTGACAGCCAAGGCTAATTAGAAACTAATGTGGAAGAGACTGAAAATGCAGTACTTTAATATACACTGGATGTTGGCTCCAAGACAGCATTAAGGAAAAAGCCCCCCCAAAAAAATCTTCTATAAAAAAAAAACATGTTGGAGCTGAAAAGCTAATATCACCTTTGTATTAATATGATGTACTATGTATTAATGGGCTTTTTTTTTTTAAATGTAGGTCTTATAGAATATTTATCCTCTCTGCAATATGACTTTTAAACACATAAATGTACAGTCTTACACATTAATTATTTATTCATAGATTTTTATTCCACATTTTTTAGCTCCTTGGTGTATTGGTCTGTTTGTATGTTACTGTGTTTTTTTATAAACTGCTCATAACTAATTGCCCCTAGTAGGATTAATAAAGTTATTTGAATTGAATTGAATTGAATATGCTACAATCACATAAAAGTTATTTGACAAATCAAGCCACAACACAAATGTTTTAACAGACTACAATGAATTGTGATCATTTTACCACACACTCGATGATTTAAGCCTCATCCCCAGTGAAACCACCCAACTGTCATCTCTGTCTCCCCCCATACACCACTGAGCTGTTGCTCTACCTTATTGCGTAACATATTATGTCTCAAACCACACTCCCACCTCCGTGACCCTGGCTAGTCGTAGCATTAGCATTGTGAACGCTCCGCTGCCAAAAGTGGGACAGACACATTGAAGTGAAACCAGGGTGCCCATCTCTGCTACAAGAAATTACTGAAGAAACACTGGTGTGTTCAGTGATCTAGATTCAGGGAGCACGCCACATTACACTCTGCGCCCAGGCTCCCCCTCTTCCAATTCTCTGCTTTTTCAGCCCAGTTCTTTTCCCTCGTCTCTCATCTGCGGCCTTCAGTCGCATTAATCAAACTGAGCAGAAAAAAATTATGTTACTGTAAAATAAAGGAATGTGCAGTCAGCACAATTTATATATAACAGTAGAGTTGAAGTGGTCTGAAGATGGGGTGGATACATTTGGTAATACATTTGTGTTTTTGTACTGGATCTTGTGGTGGTAGCCTAGAGGAAGACAATCAGGCTCAGGAGTGGAGGGTAGCGGGATATTTAATTCCCAGATTATCTGAGAGAATTGGCAGGGGACATCAAACTCTTATCTACACTAGAAGGGCACTCGGAGAGCGCAGACTTCCACCGAGGCCACGCCCTATGTCGTAGAAAAGTCATCACGGCTCTGGGTGTCTCTGGGTTTAGATAAGATGAGGACAGATACTTCTGACTCCAGCAGAACCACAACTTACACACAGCATTATGACTGCATGTGACTCTGTATGACGTGGGGCATACACTGTATAAGGCTGAAATGATAGTACTTGACTGTGTCCATGCATACATGCCATTACAGTGCTTCTCTGAATTCAGATGTGTTATATTAAACTTATATAATCAAGTAAGAACAACTGAGGCTCGTCGAGTTTGTTCTATTATTCATCAAAAGGAAGGTTGATCAGAGGTACAACTTTTTAATACACCACCCTATCTTGCAATGTTAACAAAAGTGAAAAATAATTTGTGCACCCCGTGATTCGGATCTGCTCCAAAATGTAATGGGGTCTTCGTTGGGCCAAGCTACATCCTTCCACCAAATGTTCATGAACATCATGCCAGTAGTTTTTCTGCTAACAAACAGACAGAGAAAGAAAGAACAGAACCTCCTTGGCACAGGTAATAACTGCCAAAGTACTTTTGAGCAAGGTATTTTACCTCTAATGGCTCAGGGCATCTGTCTAGTTGCTGACAGCAGAAGACTGTGGATGTATTGGTCAATGCTGCGGTATGTTTGTGTGCAACTGTGTGAATGTAAATAAGGATGATGTTAGACAAGAGAAAGCATCGACTTCCAATGAACTTTAAGGTAGAATTTTGGGGAGGAAGAAAAAGTATTTAGACATTTACTTCGGTAAAAGCAGCAATATTAAAGTGTGAAATCACTCCAGTACAAGTATATTTGCATTTCAATCTTACTTAAAGAAAAGTTGCCAATATGCAGGAAGCAGCTCCTCTGAGTGATATGTTATCATACTGTATAGGCGATTTTTAGTAAAATGACCAAAATACACCCCCCCTTGTAATCATGCCCCCCCCCCCCTCTCCATCCTCTATAGCAGAGAGAGTTCAGTGCAGAGGGGTTGTTGTTGTGTTTAGTTGAATGTTAGTCTACTCTGTCTGACTCATTGATCCTTTATCTGACTGAGGTTTGTGCAAGTTAGAATCAATGGCCCTGACCATGGCTCTGAAACATCAGTAGTCTAACTGTGGTGTATATTGATAAATCCATGGCACTGTCCATGGTCCTGAAGTAGCAGACAGATTCGTAATTGCGGCTTTTTCTCCGAGTCCTGCCCTTCTCAGTTTCGTCTTGGATCTATAATATTCTCTAAACTATAGCTTGTATAGCGGGTTACTTAAATGAACTGGTGTTCTTGTCACTAGGGTGCTACCATTACATGTTAAAAATAACAAATCACCTACTGAGTATAATAACGGATAATTGTTATTGATGTATTTTACTGTTGTAGATGGTGGGTGTGGCAGTAATTTTATCAGCTTAATATATGTTTGGGTAATAATGCAACTGATTATGTTTTAGTTATATTATATACAGTATATATTCAAACTGTATCTAGTGTGTTTAGCTGTGACATAAATGTAGTGGCATAAAAAGTATATATGTCTCAGTGAAATGCAGTGAAGTAGCAGTAATAAGCAGCATACTGTAAAATGGAAAATACTCTGGTGAAGTACAATTACCTTGCAATTGTACTGAAGTAGAGTACCTGAGTGAATGTACTTAGTTCCACCACTGACTGGCAGCAGCATGATGTAGCACCAATAAGACGAGCAGCCGCAGTTGAAAGAGGAGCCCTACACGTCATTTTTCTTTCATATCACAGTTCAAACTTCCAATCTCGCTTCAAAAAACGAAGGCTCCCCCGCAGTGATTATGATTACGCAACATGCGATCAGAGCTGATACAATCTGCTCAGGTCGACTTAGGTATTAGACATTGATGCACAGACCCAAGACCTGCAGCAATACAAGGTGATCCTACCCGACCTGAAGGGGCTGAGTGTTATTCTGATGGACCTGTGGTCACATCATGTTTGTGAAGTTTTGAATTGTTTTGTCTAATGTTGAAAGACTTTATTCATTTCAGGTTTCAGCTCTAGATGTGTTACGCTTAGCCAATTGCTAAATATGTTTTTTTTAACTGACTGACTATCTTTTCTGGAATACTTTGCCTTTTTCTAAAGTACTGAGGGTAAAGTACACTTGCTAAAGTCAGTGAGTGATCTAAACTGGCAACCTTGTAATCCTGCCTTTCTACCTCTGGCTACATAAATGTAATATCTTCTCATTTTCATAATGTTGCTCGATGATAAGGAGAAGTAGGGAACCGTAGGGAATTCATTCATTCTGTTAATAATGTTTCAGGTTCTGACGTGTGAAAGAGATTCACAACCCAATCACCAGAATACATGTTGGCATTGTACGTTTCTGCAAACCAGGGATATGTTACATTTGTATGTTTCATATGTAGCAGATATCAACGTGATCTCATGGGAAAGTGTATAATTAGCACGACACAATGCTTTCAGGACAACTTGATGTCATTTTTACAAGTGTAAAAAGAAATGTACAATGTCAACATTTTTTATTCTGGCCACAGGGCTGAGATTCATCAAGTTGTTGTTCCTGTATGCAGTTGGCTACTCTGCAAGAAAGAAGCCATGTGACATAAAGCTTATGATGAAATGTGGGTGTTGTTATCGAACAGTGATACGATATTGAAGAATGCAAATGACTGGTGCAAGAATAAAGCATAAAGACAGGGTCAAAAGGTTAAGCTGCAAGAAAAATGTGAATTAAGGCATTTAGGTTCCAGCATATCCAGTTCTTCTGCACCGCAGTTGAGTTTAAAAGGGCATGGCGAGAACTCATCCAGTCAGCTGCAGTCTTGCGAGCCCTGCGAACAAGAGAGAGGTCAGTGGAGAGTCATTCAAATAAACACTTGAGCCACAAGTACGCAAACAGCTCCGTAATGTTGGCACGCAGAGAGGCATTTCAGTGCATCTTGACTCTCCAGACGTTGAAGTATGCAGTCTCCTGCTAGAGACTGCAGGGACACATTCTTGTTCCTTCCTATTGTGACATGATGGTGATGATTTCATAAAAAAAATTTTTTTAAAACTTCCATCCATCCATTTAACCATCAGCTGAATTTACAGTAACTGCATTTATATCAGCATTTTTTTCCTTAAATCTACTTTTCCTATCTGACACACGCAAAAACAAAAGGAGTCAAAGATTAAACTGAAGAGTGCACGTAGGAGTCTTTCAATTGTGTTGTAGATCCATATGCAGTCTTCCCCTGGAGACCACACACACATACACACACATGCACACACACACACGGAGGAATATCAGCTTTCACTATCGCACTATGCGTGTCATCTCATATACTGTATGCCTGCTATTCTCTCCATCTGCCAAAGAAGCTTCACACAGACTCAGTGATACAGTGCCGCGTTTCATCTGATAATAGAGAGTGCAATCAAGCATGTCAGTAAGGGCACACAATAACAAGATTGTGTTTTATTAATGGCCGGGCCTATTGATGCATAATGATATAGCAAAATCAAGTATGACCTAATGAGTCTAAAGTGAAATATTTATTAGGCTGAAGTTTAGATGACCCGGCTCTTCTACCTGGAAAGGTACAACGTGGAGAAGAGAGAAATATTACAATAAGAAGCGACTGGTGAGAGAGATGTGTAATCATATGCACATCAAGGCTACTAGAAAGCAGCAGCAATGCAAATATCTGCACGCTGACCACAGGTTGCCGTGCCACCAAGAAAGAAAAAAAAAGAAAAAATAGATCTTTAAAAAAAAATAAAATAAAATAAAATTATATACGCCCCCCGATCTGATATTTCTTCATAATTTAAGAAAAATATGGTTTTATGTTTTGCTGAGTCTGTTTTTATTTGCGCGGCACATACTAAACAATGGCACAACACTTTGTACTATCAGCAGCAGCCGCATGGTCGTGTCTAGATGGTAAGCTGAGATTTGCGAAAGCCTTGCAAAAAGGTTAGGGATTTATCTGGACTGGTTAAGGTTAGATCAGGAGAAACAAGTTTTGGAGAGGTTTCGTGAGTTTTTGCAAAAATATGACCTCCAGTGGCCGTACTCATTATGACAGGAGTAAACCATGATACAGTCTATGGATTAAACAAGGAAATGAGGCAACGTAATATAAAGGACGGAGGGTGGATAACTTAATCAGAGGCCGGTGTTCGTGTCCCATTTAAAACTAAAAGTCAATGTTGTTATTTTTAACCTCCGTTCATAAGATATGTGTCGCCCACGTTCTCAGTCACCATATAACTGTGTCCAGTATTTTTTATTGTGTTTTTTTGCAAAAGCTTTATTTATAACATGGAAGTAATCTAGGGATTTTAATCCAATCCCAGTGATTTATTTACTAACTATACCAAGTCGTTTTTCTTTCCTAAACAAAGTAGTTTTGTTGCCTAAACCTACCGAAATAGTCCCGTTTCACAATGTTAATCACATATTTAAAACCGGGACCGTCATGTGTTTAACAGGCAGAAAATGTCCATTTCACCCCGTTAGATACGTCGGTCATATTTCATATGATATGATACAAAACCGTTGATATAACGTTGGTCATATTTCATAAGATATCATATGAACTGTTGTGCATACATTTTTGTAAGATATCATACACACCTGTTCATGAGAATGGTTTGTTTGGCCCCTCCCGCC
>JAOVVB010246825.1:0-20984 GCA_028570985.1 Heterobranchus longifilis | reverse complement strand
TGTTCACGTTCACTTCTCCCATTGGAATCAATAATCAATACACTCAGAACAGCTGCTAGTCTCCTAAAGAGGCGGGGCCGTAACTAAACACACCTGACACAGGAAATAATTATTATCCACCGTCTCTGACGTTAGTAAATCCCAGTGGGCTACATCCTGCTGTCTGCATGCGTCTCATGCTGTTGCGTCATTGTTTCCCGCGCCACCTGCTCGATCTCATTATAACACGTCTGAGTGTTGAAACAGTAATTAACCCGTGTCTCAAACTATACTGTATTAGGTCCTTGAATTTGAATCCTGGTTCTTTTTTTTGTATGTTTTTGAGTTTACTTTTGCAAGGGCTTGCATTATTATTTTCTTCCACATGTGCTATATATCTTACGAAAGTAGTTCTTCTAGTTTCATACCTCATTTGGTGTCCACTACAGTGAAGGCTGCTGGCAGGATGTTATGTACAATAGCAGGTTTTTTTCTCCTCCAGTTAGTAATGAAGGTGAGCTTATATCTGGATTCCAGAAGGTCTATTTCCCCCTTATTCCCATCGAGAGCGGCAGTGGAGAGCTGAGCGTTGTACCCACCATGTGTTGTTTGTGGTACCTGTTACCTCTCAAATGAGTCCAGGAAAGACAGCTAGTATTCCCGCATGGCTCTTCTCTTCCCTTCAGACTTTTCTAATGGTGTAGGAAACAGCAGGGCCAGCAGAGAGAAGCAGCTTCAGGGAGCCGGCAGAGAGTGCAGCTTCACTGCCTTCATGACAAATTCTATTTGTATTTTTATAGACAAATGCTACTCAAGTGGAAATTTTGCCTCGATGATTAGCCATAGGGGCTGTAGCAGTAAGCAAGATTTAATGATTTATCTGGCTGCTGGATAGCTTTTGATTAATTCTGTATCGAATGGCTCACACCTCAGCGCCTTGACCGGGTGTCCGTGGCGTGTCATATCATTTCATTTCATCAGGTGTGACCATCGGTGCTGTGGATTTTATCCACTGTCCTTGTTCAGAAAAAGACCTCCTCCCTGGACACTGCGCAGAGAGGCAAATTAAGGAACCCAGTGTTTCTCCATATATAACCAAATGAGAAATGATACCACTGAAATGCTTGCACGTGTAGATATCAACTAATGTGGGTATTCTAAATGTAGAGCTGCTTATTTTCATTATCGATTAATCTGCCGATTATTTCCTTGATTAATCGATCAGTCATTTGGTGTATAAATAAAATGTCAGAAAATAGTGAAAAATGTCCATCCCAGTTCTCAAATGAGATGATGTCTTTAAATGTCTTGTTTTGTCAGTCCATAATCCAAAGACATTTAGTTTAATATGATATAAAACAGAGAAAAGCAGGAAATATTCATATTTGAGAGGCATGAAAAATTACTTTAATGATTAGGCCTAATCGATTATCAAAATAATTGGGGATTATTTTTCTGTCGATCGGCTAATCCATTAATCGACTAATTGTTGCAGCTCTGACTAATGGTTTTCAGTATTGTTACATATCAAACATCACATTTTTATGAAGTAATTCACAATTTTTCATTTTACATTTGACATAGCTCTCATTGATTGCTCCATACAACTCGAGTGCTGCATACTTACAGTAGCTACCATCTGTGAGTATCCAATAAAATATGTATCCAGTAAAAGAAAGGCAGGTTCTGTACATATAGATTTACTGCAGTTTATTGAATGGTTTCCATGACTACTGCTGCTGTTTTTAGTCAGGCGGGACAGCTGATGTGGATGGTGACATTTGCAGCAGTACTTCTCAGTTGTAGTCACTGTTAATGTGCTATTTGTCAAAAAATTGACTCCTACAAATAGGATTTTTCTTCTCACTAACTCGTGCAAAATAAGTAGTTTTGTTGCTGTGTAACCCAGAGAGTTGGTGTTCACAGACATTTTACTCTAAAAGTGTTAACATTCTTAAACTTTCATGGCTGCACATTCTTCATTTTAATTGAAATAACTGTATTACAACAACAGGATAACAAGCCAAGTGGAGTACTATACACCTGTAAGCATGGCAATCCCACAGATGAATCAGATGAATTACCATATTTATGACATTTTGAATTATTTATTTCATGGGCTTTGTTGATTTGTATCACCTTTGGATATAACTCAGTGCAGTCTCCAAGAATCCAGTCTCCATATAATAAACACATTTCATAAATTCAACATCAACTTTTTAGAAATAGAAAACACTCAGATAACAGTACATCCACAAAAGCTGCACAATTCTCTAAATCTGTTATCTTAATAATAGAACATATCCTGTAATTTTTATTCCACATTCTGTTTCGAGATCTGCATTAAAACACCCACAGTGATTTTTATTTTATTTTAAGTAGTTCATGAGTAAATATACTTACTCTGGTTAACAGATACTTCTTAAAATCCTGGATTCCAAATCCTCAACCAAAAAAAATTTAAATCGTTCCTTTAGCATCAGTTGAAATACTTGAAATGTTTTTTTCCATAAAGACTTTAATTTTATACTATAGCTATTTGATACCTCACAAGTTGGATACTTGTCTCCCAGCAATTACACCATCTCAGACAGACGTAGCTGTTATCTCTCGTGGTGGGGGTTGAGGTGCTGGCTAATGAAGTGGATTTGCTTTAATTACTTGTCTCGAAAAGCGTCAGGAGGCCTTAACCAGTGCATACATCTGTTAGGAAGAAAAATGACAAACTCACATTCCCAGACTGAATGGATATCTTTAGGCTTCTATGTTGAATGCCATGTGAACGGCTATTGTACCAAAGTCCTCCTTCTCTGTCTCTCTGATAACAAATGAATCTCCCTTTTCTTGCCAATTTGGTTGTGCAAAGCAGGTCAATAGAAAACCATTTATTTTTTTTCCATCCTTTGGATAGTAGTGAATAATTGTTGCTGAATCACCACATCTGTGGGGGCCTTGTTGCTCCGTGCTTTGTCTCATAAACTGTCTTTCTTCTCGTCTTTCTCCTCGTCTCCATAAAAATAAGAGTGACTACTTACCTGGCTGCTGAAGGGTTATTGGTTGAAAAAACTGTTGGACATGGGAAAACAAAATATGCATACAGTCAAGTAGTGAATTTAAATAATGATGCAGTGCACATCTATTTTTTTTTCTGCATTCAAATGGTGATGGCTTATATGCAAATAAGTAGGCAAGAGAAGTTTACTGTAGCACTTCTGTGTAGAGTGTAAAGCACTTGTACATGTACAACATTCACTTAGAGTAAATACTTTATAATAGTGTGTGGTTACTGACACATTGTAAAGCAGTAGTACTCTGCTTTTTTTAAATTCCAAATAATAGTATAGCTCACAAAATATACAAAATTCCAGCAGATAATGAAAACAAAAGGTTGACTTAATCCAGGCACATTTAGAAACATTTTAATTTAAATGTGGATTAGATTGTAATCTAATATTTCTGACTGTTATGTTACCACTGAGTAAGCCTGCGTAGCACTTTTCTTAAATGTTAAAATAACCACAGAGCACTCAAAGACAAGGATTACTTTTCATGCATTTTTAATAAGTACTACGTCTTGCTGATACATCCAGTTTGATAATTTAGTTTAATTTATAATTAATGCAAATTATTTGATAAATGCTTAAATTAAATTTGAATATATCTGACTATTGCAAAATTTGGGTAGATCTTCTCAAATCACTAAAACATTAATACATGTATTTCCCAAATTCACAGTTTATATTAATTTGCAAAAGTAATTTGATCTTTTAAACAACTAATTCCAGTTACGGTGCTTTTCTAGGCAGGGACTGGACAAAATAACAGAAACACTTATCATAGAAGGATAAATTAATCTATTTATGTGCATATGTTAGTTTGGTAATGATATTATAACTTTGATTTAGGGAATTCCACCTGGCAAGCTGCTTGAGGGTTTTTCATCTTTTTATATGTTTAATTGTCTTACCGGATTTTAAATATGTGCTAAACTTATGCTAAAACATAACAGTAAATTGAAAGTGCACTTGCAGTAAGAAATACCTTTGTGAAGCTTACTGTATAAAACAATATAGAATGATTCATTTCTGTGGTAAGCACAAGTATTAAAATATATTGCAAGTATGGTCCTAAAAAGTGTTAGAAAAATGAATCACTTGTTGCCCCACATTTGCTTGATGGTCCTAGGAAGTAAAGTATTTGTTTACTGAGCAGTAAATGCATTCCAGACCAGTGATGCATTTGTCCTTGTGATATATGTCTCTGCGTACGTCTGTGCTGTCCCTGTATCGAATTAGCATAACCTTATTAATGGCTTTAGAGATCAGGTACATTACTGAGCAGGAGGGAGGTCATCAACAACTGTGTGGTTTTACCTCACACTGGTCTATTGTTCATCAGGACTGTGGTGTGTGTGCCTCTCTCACAGCTAATTATGAGGGCAGCATTGTGCAAAAGTGCGCTCAGTATGGAACCATCTATCAGTGCGACAGATGCATGATACAGTATAGCACTCTGCCCAAAATGAAAATGAAATAAAAACGATTTCTGTCAGTGGTTACTTCTATAAAACATGTTGCAGTGAGCCAAAAGATTCTGAAGGAGAAAATTAGTGTTCTCTCCTTTTTAGTCGATGACTAATGAAACACACAGAATGTAAATAGAAATGGGCTGAAACACTATAAATGTAAGTATGTGTAGAGTTGCCAAACTTCCTGTAAATCAGGAAGAGACATTAGCGTGTGCTTGAGGATTAAATGCAGCACACTACATTCTTGGCCAATACGTTTTCATTTTAACACGCATAACTTCTCCAGCATTTCGGAGCCCCTAAAACAGTAGTCAAGACCTATCTCCACATCGCTGTGTCCGCACTGGGGGGAGGTCTGGATTCAGGAGCTTTCACTCCGGTACAGGAGGAAAAAAACACCCTGGTCTGTTTATATTTCTTTAAACCAATGCAGTGACTTTGAGAACCACACGAAGGGGAGGAGGGACTTCCTGTCCTCCTGGAGCAGAAGTGAGGCTTCATACCGGCACTGTTTACATAGTATGCCAGGTTACCAAAAACGGAAAAATGCTACTGACCCTGTTTTAGTTTGAAACCTCCAGGGTTACGTTTTAGTCTCGATGACTTTTGGAAACAACGCCCACGTGTCAAGCCAAAACATTATAGCTACATATCTTTTGTGATTTCATCCTTTTTGTGTGGGTGCACCTTTCTCATTGCGATGGCTTCTTTCCAGCGATAATGCTCCTGGTACCGCTCTTAATATGTCGCCGTATTTGCTTTGCAACGACTCTCAATCTGTGTTTTCCGCCACCTTTACTGCCTTATACTCGTGTTACTTTCAGTAACAGTTCCACCTCACCGTCGGTCCAAGCAAAGAAATCTCTGGTCTTACTTTTTGCCATTGCTGTTCTTCCTTTTTGGTATTTTCTGTATTTTCAGCTTATATGTCTTTGATTTTCAACCGCAGAGTAACATTAGACACCGGCACACGCATGCCCTGTGTATACGTGAATGGTACTATGATATGCATTTTAGTCATGGACGGAGATTATTTCTGATACGATGCTAAAACACTTGTGTGGACGGAGATCATACTTGAAAACGTATTAGTGTGGATGTAACCTTTGTCTTGTTTTTCCTTGCTGAGCCATTCATTAGCACAATACCTGAGAACACAATAGACTCTCTTTCCACTTTCCTAAAATGCCTCCAGCACTGAAGCTTAATGCTACTTTGTTCTCAGAGCAGCCAGTTTTGCACCCCAACAGTTGTTTATCAGTGATTGACACATTTTGATATAGCAGCTTCATGTTCCTGACCCCTAAAAAATCTGAAATGAGACTAAAGCTTCGTGACTGGCGTAAGTAGGTATCGCTTTAATGAAGGAGCAGATTATACAAAATAAGCCTTCTGTGTGTCTGTATTCCACACTCCCTGCTGTAAATTGGCAATTTCGTGTTGTGGATATCTGTGAAATAAAGGGGGCCTGCTGGTTTAAAGAAAAGCCACTCTTTCACTCCGTGTAAAGCCAGGAGTTCATTGATTGATGAATGGCTTAACAGATGTGGAAATAAATGGATAAAGAGTGCACAAGGACATTGTTCTTCTATCTTGCAAAGATCAGATAGCATCAAATAGTGCATATAGGACCACTGGGTACCATCTGTTGTTAGAGACTTCATATCTAATAGTTTCAAACCCTCTGATGGAAAGTGACAACAGTAAAATACCTGAAGATAGAAGTAAAGAGTTTTGGCTCTGGAACAGCATGTGACCGCTGGAATCACTTCTAATTACAGCTGGGCAATAATTCAACATGATAATTTATGGAATCGTATCCTGATTAAATCAAATATCGAGGTATCGTGATACACAATTACATCGTTTAAACCGATAATAACAAGCACATGCTGGTACTAACTCTTTACATTACCACTCAGTTCAATGCGATTAACAATCTATAGCTGGAAATCTTTAATAATTTCATTTTAAACTGTTATGTTTATTTTGCACTACAGTTCTTAATAAAATGAGAAAAATACGCAGTCATTTTAATTTGTTATCGAGATATGAAATGACCTATATCAGGATAGAATATTTTGGCCATATCGCCCAGCCGCACTTCTAATAAGGTCGACCACTGCAAATCGGATTTGGTTAAAAACTTGATTTTTTAACGAGTGGGGGCTCTTTAAATTTGCTTCAGTTGAGCTGTAGCAGTGATAACACATTTTGCACAAGACTGAGTGAAACAGGTTGTATATAATAAGACTATGTATGCTCAAACATCCTTTCCCTGGCTAAATAAATGTCTTAAAAAAAGCCTAAATAATTGGTCAGTTTCAAGAAGAGGCCAGCTCTCCTGTTTACACAGGAGCCAGTGTCTGGTCTGAGTAAACTGTCACAGGTCTCTGTGGGAGGCAGAAAGCACACTGATAGAGACCAGTTTGGAGAAATAATGAGCAGAAGAGGGACTTTTTGTGGTTTACATGAGGGCTCTTTAGTTTAGGTGTTAATTTCTGTGCTGCTGGTGAAACTATGGCTAATCATTCATCAGTCAGGATGTCGCAGCTCAGGGACTAACACCATAAGGCTCTTCTTACCCTGCAAGCGCACACACACACACGCATGCACACTTTCACAAACCTTTTGGAATATGTATCCTCAATGGATCTGCACTAGTTTTGAAGCTCTGTTCGGTTAAAAATGTTTCTAATGGTTTTTTTTATTTCTTACCTCTTTTGCTTTCAGACGGAGCCTTTCAAAACCATCGGCTGCGGACGCCTCCTCTACCGCTCTCCCACTCCCACTCGCCCAATCATCAGCACCATGCGGCCTCCATTAACTCCTTGAACAGGGGCAACTACACGCCGCGGAGTAACCCAAGTCCCGCGCCCACAGACAGCTCTGTTCCTCCGGAGGGTCCTGCCAGTGGTCAAGACTCCGGCAGCACACAGGACAACTGGCTGCTCAACAGCAACATCCCCCTGGAAACAAGGTACTGTGCATCTTGTCTCCCTGACGATGTATAGTGATGTTGGCTTGAGCTGGTGCCACTGAACACAGGTTTCCATGCTCTCTGCTCCATATTAAATTACCACAGTGCTAACAAGGAGCAAAGCAATAAAATGGGAAATATCCTGCTAGGGGCGAAGGCCTACATTTGTGATGAACGCGATTTTGTGGTAAACAAGAGAAAAGTGCTGCTTTTGGGTCTTCGTCTATAATGTTAGCAATTGTAACAGTGGAAGCTATTGGGTTTAAACAGCAGAGTAATTATGATCATGTTGGATATGAAACAGTTCTTGCAAAATTACATCCAGGCTCCCGTGAGCAGGCTTCATAGCTCCTCCACTTCAGCCCTGAGTTTTATTTATTTCATATTAATCAGTACTCGGTTCTCCAGCACATTTCTCAATAGGAGGCCCTTGTGTGAAGTAGATCTGTCAGGTGTTATTCTAACAAAGGGAATATCTGTTGGTATTTCTTTGCCTGGTCTTATTGCAAGTCGCTATGAAATCAAGAATAGCAAGGCACATTATCTCAATCCTCATAATGATCACATTACTCTAACAGTAGAACAAACTCTCCGAACAAAAACTTCTCTGTGTGATCATGTCGCCTGCTGAGCAAAAATTCAATAAAAAGCCATTGTGTAGCCTTGATTTTTATGGAAGTTCTTTCTTTTTTCTTTTTTTTGTTGTTGGATGATTTGATAATTGGGATCTATTCAAAGCAATCCAATGAAAAACATAGACCACACTGTTGTCTATATATAGTAAACATGTTGCCATGAATGCAACTGTTATTGACAGGAGACGAGCTGATCGCTAATTTGGCATGGCTAAACACAAGCCATGAATAGAATTACTGTCTCTTCCTTCAGTTTTTGTGAGACGGTTCAGTCAACAGGAAAATGAGCACCAATTTTAGCTGGTAGAAGGACAGTTAGTGGTATAATGAATGATTGCATGTCATCCAGCTCCAAAGTTAATCCTGCACAGGTATTCCCTGTGGAGCAGAAAACAGATGGCGAGGAGAGTGAATCTGCAACAGGCAGGAGTGCTGCTCAAACCACATATGTAGTCGTTATGACCTAGCACCTGAAAAAAAGATCAACTACAACAGTTCCAATAATAAAATTGAAACCATTAGTAATATCCACATGGACACAGACATATAGTTAATAGTACTACAACGGCCCTCTCCCATCACTTGTGTGAAATTTAAGGCTCCTGATAAATTCTGCACGGGTCAGTCTTATCCCACTCTGCTACTGGAGAGATGCCAGCAGTTGGATGGCCCTATCCTGCCACACCATTTTCTTTAGAGTTTCTGCCAAGCGTCTTTCTCTCTTCATTAAAAGTTGCATTCTTCCCCAGAACACAAGCTTGAAAGACCATGAACAGACTTCACTACTGGCCTCAGAGGGCCAGGGATCAAAACCAAGGCTTTTCTCTTGTACCACTGATCGTGTTCAGCCTGCCCATTGCATGCGGACAGTTCATTTCTTCATTGCATTGCTGCAGTATTTCCTTATGGAACAGAGCTCTCATAGGGGGGAGTGCATTATGGGAGACATAAGACATGCACCTCTAGAAACTTTAGAATGAACTTAAAGTGTGTTTTTGGAATGTTGCAACCGTTAAAGGTGCTGTAAGTGTAAAGGTACTTGTTAAAATTGTTTGGTCAGTAACATGGGTGCCAGTCCCTCCGCTCTGCAGGAAACAGAAAAGACATTTCTGGAATCCTCTCTCCTGATTGGATGGGATACCAGAAAATGTCTTTTCTGTAAACTGCAGAGCAGAGGACCCATGTTACTGATAAAACACTCTGTATCAGTGACGGCGGTCTGAATGTAGACCTATTTAACACTTAAAAAAAAAAGTTTTTTAATTAGAATGATTTGTACAGTGCGGTGTTTACCAGAGCAACCACACCCGCTGCAGCTTCCCTAGCTGCCTACTTTTATTCTAATGATGTTGTTTTTAACTGTTGAACTGATGGTAATAATCGGTCAAAATTCTTTATGTCGGTTAAATGGTTAATTATTAACATCCCTACTACGTAGCCAAGATGGCGACCGTTGAGGGTGAGTGTCCAGCGGTCCACACTTAACTTTTTGACCGTAGTGAACACACTTATGCACTCAAAATAGCAAGTGTCAGTACGAAAGAACGCCAATTGAGACACAGCAATAGCAAATGTTCTAACCATGTTTGTTTCTTCTTCTACAGAGTGCTCATCTTGCACCTAAAGCGATTCCGCTTCACTTCCTCCTTGAAGGTGATGAAGGTGAACGAGCCCGTCGTGCTGCTCAAGAACCTGGAGGTGACCTCGAAACAGGTAAAGACACGAAACTCACCGGAGAACAAACGGGGATCAGGCTGATGTGAAAGGAAATACGTGTACTGTGCGTGTGAAGCGAACTCTTACTAACTGTGTTCTTTGTCAGAATGGCGGTCGCTACAGTCTGGTCAGCGCCATCAGTCATCAGAGCGGCAGTGCAGAAACAGGTAAGATATTCACCCCATTACAGAGTTACTGTACCATCAAGTAATCATGTACATGTAAATAAATGCAATGTGACAAAAATGTAAGACACAGAAAACAAAAATTAATAGAATTTAAAAATGTAAAAAATAAAAATAAAGGTGGAAGAAAAGAACAATAAGTAAATAAATAAATAAATAAATAAACTGTGTTTAATAAGGAGTCCAATACTTGCATGATACGCTTTAGTGATAATTGAACAATCAAGTGCTTAAAAAACAGTTTTATGATGCAAACTGCAAGTATTCCATTTCCTCATGTTCTGGTGCGCTCCGGCAGCGTGTTGTTGAAGCTGCATCTTAAAGTGTTAACACTGATCTCTCTTGTTAGGACACTACATCTGTGACGGCGTTCATCCAGACGAGCCGGCCGACAGCTGGCTCACATTCAACGATTCAGCCGTCACTGAAACAGAAGGTGCATCTGTGTGTGAGCGCCGGCAGAAATCGGCCTACATCCTGTTTTACAAGAAACGGGTAAGAAGACAGCACTGTTCAAATTCTGCGCTGAGCCGCACACAAAGAAAGATAGTCTGACAGCATAGCGCATTCACTGTGAGCGTTTTGTCTGTATTTCCAGGAATAGAACAGGCAGCAGACGATGGGACCAAAAAACAAAACTACGGCCTGACATTCATGAAATAGCTTTAAAAAATAGAACTTGAATAAAAGGTCAGACAGCTTTATACTACATAAAAACAAAATACTTTTTATATTTATCGTACTGTACACGATAAATAACTTGTTCCCATAAGAAGAAGAATAAAAAATCATCTTAACGGCCTCTGTATACATCAAATCATTATTTTACTCATTTTTCAGCCAACATCTAGTAAAATGTGTTATTTGTCCAACTTTACATTCACCAAGTTACATCCATTCAGTAGTTATTTTGTGCTGATGAATGCTTTTAAGGAAATATTAATTTAGTAATGAATTAGACATAAGGGAAACACAAATAACTTACTATATTCACTAAATTAGACCAGGACAAGTTGTCCTACCTGCATGGTTTTTCATCATAGCTGCTGGGGTTTACTCCAATCTACAGGTGTTTCTCCACAGAAAGCCATTCTCCCAGCAGTTCTGACACCAGTTTCCACAAGTAAAGTTCAATATTTTTTTTCTTTTTACACTTAAAACTCTACTGGTGTCAGGTGTGTTGTCAAATATTTTGGAGAAGTTTGATCAAACATTTGGCATGAAAATGTTAATTGATTTTGCATATATTGAAAAATATAGAGTGACAGACTTCTGAATTGTTCTTCATTCTTTTGTCACAACTCAGTGGATGTGATGAAGAAGTTTAACCTCTGTAGGACGGACGGGTGATTTATTTCGAGTTTTTGAAGTTCGGAACGTGAAATGTCTAGAAATGTAGATATTTTGTAATAAGTCACGCCCACTTTAATCAATCATTACCAAACTTTATACATCGACTTTTTAAAACATGTCAAAAACACATCTTTGCTTTTGAACTTTCACATAAATCAGAATAAATGAGACTAACAACACGGTCTGTTTAATAAAAGTGGTTATTTTAATTTCCTTTTCGCTCCATCATGTTTGTACAGTTGTACATCGCTCTCGTCAACCAAAGAACTTCAGTTTCTGTCTCATTGTTATCGTCAGACATTTCCGTCTGTGTGTGTGTTGTCAGTTGTGTGCTGGAAGTCGCCACAGTTCCAGTGAGAAACACAGAGGAGAGATTGCTTACATTAGTGGTCCCAGTTCACTGTAACAACAACAGGACTTTATCTACTGGATTAGATCAGCAGCACACAACACTGAGAGAGAAGAAAAAAACACATTTAAACACCAAAAACCTACATATACTCTTATTTTACACTCATATATACACACACTCTCTCTCTCTAACACGCACGCATGCACACACAATCACAGTCACTCAGCTATTTTGATTGGGAACAATCACACACTAACACCAGAAACCAACAGACACCAACGTAACATTACCTACAGTACAAAAATCAAAAAATATCTCAAAATATACAATTATTATTTACAGCTCAAGTATACACCCGGTCACTCATACTATAGATACTCAGTGTGAATTTAACAGAATGTACATCAATATGTACAGATTAAATACATTGTCTTAAATACTATAAATATAACTATGGGTTTTGGTCACATAAAGACTATTTTGCACAGTTAAATAAATACACTATTACTCTATTTTTGTTGAGTTAATCACAGTAATTCTACTGAGTTAAACTCTAGAAGTTGCTTTGTAGTACATAATGCAACACAGCCGACACATGGACGAAACAAAGAGACCCTGGAGTCTTCGCTTTCATTAATACATATCAAATATCAATACCAAATGCCAATATCTTATTACTGAGCACATTTTAATGAGATATAAGAGTATTTCAACAGTGCTTTTAAATGCTAGAGGCAAAGACCTGCTGTGCCTGGAGTGGAGAAGTCAGGGACAAATTGTGCATGTATTGAAATAAGCTAAACATGAGGTTGCTGTTTTCAAAGGACCATATAAACTCATGTGTTTTGATTGTGCTCTCTCCTCCACACCAGTATTAGCTCAGGTGTCTCATGCATTCATACATTGTGCAGATTAATCTGTAGCTGCAGAACAAACTAATGGTGCAGTTAAAGTTGAAGATGGCAGTGCATTTCAGTGTGCAGACTTATCCTCCACCGACCTCTCCGAGGCTGCATGGAGTCAGACCATAACTAACATAATCTGCACCTTTCATCATCCCGTTCCCCCACACTGACTCTATTTTTAACTCATTGACTGGTGCGCGCTCACCAAGGCATTAAAACTCCTTTGTGCTCACTTCCCTGTGCTTACAGAAATGTGCTTTAACTCTAAGACAAAGCTGCAGTTTATGTCACAAGCCAACTGACAAAAAAAACATCTGTTTTCTTGTACATGTTACACAGTAGTGCTCCAGCCACTGTACGGGTTATGATCTGGCATCGTAAGAATTTAAAAGCGTGTTTATTTACTTGTTGATTTGTAACATCTTAATGTATTCAGGATGGAGAACAACCACTTTTCCTGTGGTTTATGGGGAGACCAGTGTGGGAAGATCCTTTTGTGTTTCTATTGTTTTGTTTTCACAGTGGTTCACATACTTGTAGTATTACTGCCCTTCACTCCCTGTAATGCAGACTTTCTCTGACAGATGTTCCGACACCATTTTTTCATTCCCGATACCGATTCCGATACCTGAACTTGCATATCGGCCGATACCGAGTAATGATCCGATACTAGTGCGTTTAAAAAAAAGGAGGATATATATATATATATATATATATATATATATATATATATATATATTTTTTTTTTTTTGCAGCTGTATACTACTGACGGCCGTTACACACTGGGGACTTGACAAATAAACGACACGAAAATGCAAAATAATCGCCGGCAAATATTTTGCATCAAAACTGTTCATACCGGCAGTGATGCAAATTGGCAACAACGATTCAATAAAAGGCAGAGGAGCAACTGCCGGAAGGCGATCTTTATTTTCCCCGAGGGACATGATCCAGATCAGCGTCTGTCTGTCTGAGGTCAATTTAACATAAAGCTACTGTCAGCTAATGAGTTTCCTTTTAGCAAAATGTTCTGAGTGAATTTGAGTTCCCTCTGTAAACAGTTACGTGGTATATACAGTATGTCTAGGACTTTTATTGTGAAAGTTAAGAATGGAAGGAGTGGATCCGCTATGTGCTAACTTTGGACCATAGACTGTAAACAGGAGCCTCCGTGTTGTTGTTTTTTAAGCCTCATCAGTAAACAACACAACGTGATTGGTTGATAACTTTATCTGCGGTGCGAAAGCTCATGAAATCGACCTGGCTTCATGCACCAAAATCGACCTGTAATATTTGCGTTCTGTGTGCAAGTACTCATAAGAAAAACGACAGTTCGAAAAAGTATATTGACATGCGAATTAATCGAACGAAAAATAGGCGCCCGGTCTGTAAAGGCCTTAACACTGTATGGATGTGATAACATAAATAAACTACTTTAAAGTAGATTTTTTTCGGGGCTAAATTATTACGTGGTATCAGATGTGTAGCCTTGCGTACTCGCCAGCATTTTAGACAGTATCAGAGGCATTTCCGATACTGGTATCGGTATTGGAAGCTCTACTTTCTCTACTTAAACCCTCTTATTACCAGCTGTGACAGCGACGCTGGTATTACTTTCACCTTGTGAGTTTGTGTGTCATCATGGCAAAATATGGTCCTGAAGACACCTACTGTAGCAGGAAACTACCACAGAGGCGGTTCTACTTTCTATGGACAGATTTTGTCACCGCGATAGCGTCACAACTGTGCGAGCAACATGCAGTCTGCACGAAACTTTACAGGTGTGTAGTTAAGATCAAAATGAAGGCTGCGTTTGAAGATGGGTGTGGTCCGAGCAAGGGCGCCAGAAGTAGGGGGGTAGGAAGTAGGGAAGGGCCCCCCCCCCGCTGGCCCTTTGGTGTCACGACTGGTGTGATCGCATCGCAAGGTGGTCTCTAGTTATTATTAACAGAATCTTAAAGAACATACAAATCTATGAAAGACGGGAGGGAAAATAGATCTTATAGAAGTGTTTCGTGGTAGATCAGTAGGGAATTATATCGTGCATCACTTCAGTATATATAAAAAATATATACCAAGCGATATATCACAGCTACTGTGGGCACTACGAAGTACGCTGGAAACCTGAGCAGATGTGAGAGCCGTGTAAGAGGTCACATGACCACATATGAAAACACAGGCGTGGTCGGCACTTACATTACGTACAATAAGGACGACCGAGCAGTGCCAGCCAATGGCATGGAAGCATCATCAAACGCTGGTGCGATAACAGGACAACGTATCAACACGCTTTTAACGTCATAAGATGAAACATTATAACTCGCTAAAATGCTGAAATGTTAAAGATCTGCCGTGCTAACCCACAAGAAACGAGATGTTTTTGACAAAGTGGCGTGTGATACATTTGTGTATTGTGCCTTTCATTCAGCCCTCTGTCTCCCTCTGTTTAAATATTGCTAACCAATACATATTCTGTGACAGCATCCTTGTGATTAATGACGAAGCTTATTGTGAAACCTGTACGTAACAATCAACTCCAGGGTCTCTGCCTAATTAAAGTGCTCAAGTGAATGAGACGAGACATCGGTCCAAACTCGACACAAACAAGCTACTTGCGTAATCGGAAAAAAAACAAGCTGGCAAAAGCATAAGGCCAACAGACAACAGAGATGCTGTTCAGGCACCAAACAATGTGACTGACTGTGCTTCACACTACATCTGTTCAGTCTCAAGTATTGGTGTTGTCTCAGGGAGGGGCCACAAGAGACAGTCATTGTCCTTCTCTGCTGGCTAGCAGAGACACCCAGTGGTGAAATCCATGTAATACCACTTATTCCAAACATTTATATCACTGCACAATTTCCACATTATACCCCTAAACACACATTGTCATACAAGATTATACATAAAAATAGGCTTTTAAGTTTTCACACCTCAGTTCACAAAAAGACATCAAAGTGTAGATTGCAGTGCTTATGAAATGATGTCAGTAGTGGTCACGATTTGAGGATTGTACAACAATTAAACCCAAACATCTTCCTCTTAAGGGTGATGTATGATAAATCCACAGCGTGGCACGGCAGTGAACCTCTTACTCAGCGCACTGTAACAATATTAGAGACGATGTTGTTGAAGGACCTCGACAGTAAAATGCCTCATCTGTGTATTGTGGAGCGGACAAAGCAAGGTGTCCGCTCTCCTCTTCCTCCTCCTCCACATCAGAAGAGGATCCGTATCTATGGTGCGTTGCCACGGCTTCCCCTGGGCAACGCAGCTCTATTTTTAAAAAGACCGGGTCACCGGGAGCTCTCATTCAGCGGGGCAGACGACACACACCGATGCACGGACAATTTTCGCACGCACATCTGCGCGTACACAAAAGAGAAAACTCACATTTTCCAATTGCTTCTCGGTCTGCCTCTGTAACAGACGAGACGAGCGCGAAGTCGCTTATCTCTGCTCGTGCACTGCCACCTCTGCCCTTGTGAGGCGTTGATTAAAATGGAAACGCTTGATTAAAATGATTGATTCGAATGGAAAAGCTTTGTCTAGACCAGCTGCGACTGGAACAGCACAGAAGACGACGTGTGCAGCGCTGCTGGCAGCAGCATCCGGAGCCTCGTTTGTCGAGGAGAAAGGTTGTTTCAAAGAAAAAGTGCTGCTCTGTGTTTAAGGCTCAGGGATGCTGTGAAACGATAGCGGGCGTCTGTGCTTCGGCGTTCACGGAGAAGAAATGAAGAGGCGAAAAAAGTTTCCCCTCGTTTCGCACTGCAGTATATACACGATTAACGGTGACATCTCAGACTATTGCACAACACGTATGTACAGTATTCTACATCAGTGGGGAACGCAGAGATAGAAGGAGAGTTTTTTTTTTTTTTTTACGAGGACCCTACTTTGACTGGTTAATTATTGCTGATGCATGATAGGCACGATAAAGACGCAATGTGCTTGTAACACTGTTTACACTGTCAAAATCATGTATTGTTACGGATGCATTTGGAATCATTTTCTAGATGAGAAATGTTCAGACAGATCATGAAAATATGAGTGCTTTTTTTTTTTTCTGAGTCTCCTTCCATCCTAACCCCACAAATAACAATCTTCTAAAACCGAATAAGATGATGATCTCCTGGATCTCGGAAAACATCCAACTGTCTAAAAAAAAATAACCTTCTCCAAACTGGTGAACATGCGGTTCAGTACAACGTAAAGCATTTTAGCGCCGCACACACCTTAACCGCGGAGCTTATTACAAAACAAAGCCCGTATCTGTAAGCCCTCGGTGGACCGTGTTCCTGTCTCTGTCCCTCTCTCTCTGCCCCTGTAACACGTCGACAGATGGAAAAGGTCGTCGTATCTGGTGGGGACTCGCGTACCCATGATCCCTTCAGGATTGACGGGCAATTGGCAGCGCGGATCCTACGGTAGGGAAGAACCACAGGCGAGGAGCGTAGGGGCAGAAAAGGGGGGATAGAGGGACGTCAGCTCTGGGGGTTAAGGTGTGATGAACGCTGCAGCAACCGGCAGTGGATTTTCTCTCCCTCTTGACTTCCTCCCTTTCTTCCTCTTGCCTCCCTCTCTCCGAGCAGGGCTGGGGTTTAATGGGCGGGAGTATCTATCGAATCATAGCTCGGACTCGGGCGAGCCGATGTTCTGGTAGCCCGTCTTGGTGCTGATGCCGTAGTTGGTGTTGGTCATCTCCTGGGTGCCGCCGGGGCCCAGGTAAGCGCGGTGCGCGGGCATCGGGGAAGGAGCCTCGCTGGGGTTCTTGCCGAGGATGAAGCGCTGCTCGTCCTGCTCCTCGAGGTTGGACATGTCCTTCATCATGCCTTTACGGTAGGAGACGGACAGCTTGTTGGAGCCGTCCGAGATCAGGTTGAAGTGGCGGGCGATGAAGACGAGGGGTAAAGGCAGCATGGCCACCACGATGAGGGAGTAGGCCATGCCTAAAGCCCAGGGAGGGTAGCTGTGGAAAGTCTCTGCGCCCTGCCAAACAAAGAGTGCAGAGGGAAGAGGATGAAGAAAAAGACAAAGAGGTATAAAAGCAGGGGAAAGAGGAGAAGGACATTTATGGAATAATCATGCAAGTAAAACACACAAAAAACAAGAGCAACTGACCTCAGCCTCCACCCAGGCGTTGTATCCTGCACGACTGACGGCCATCTCGATGACAGTGGCGATGATGAGCACCACCAGGATAGCGGGCGACACGTACCTCCACATGTAGTAATAGAAGGAGTACGGCCTGAAACCAAGCATGTCCTCCAGGTCCTGCATGAACCTGCGAGGAAAAAGAAAGAAAGAAAGAAAGAAGAATGGGAAGGAGTTCCATATAAATCTGGAGATATAGTTGTTTTTCACTACGTGTACATGAACGCATAGTCTGGCTTGCTGTGTAAACAGTACCGGTATAAAGCCTTACTTCTGCTGGGAAGAAACCCTGATGGACAGGAAGTCCCTCCTCTCCTTTGTATGGTTCTCAAAGTCCCTTCACTGCAGCCGGGGCGTAGCGCCTCCCAAGACGATTGTGATTGGTTTAAAGAAATACAAACAGGCCAGGGAGTTTTTTCCCCTGTGAAAGCCACTGAATCCAGACCTCCCACACAGCGCTGTGGAGGTAGGTCTGTCTACACGAGACTAATGACTCTGCCTCGTGTATCCTGCGTCCGTTTGGTCCGTTAAACAGCAAATACCTCCGGCTTAAGTGTCCCAGTTGGCCAATGACCAAACATGCACAATACAAGAGTCCTTAAATGGACTGGACCCATAATTACTGTTATTAGTTACACATGTGCTTTTCATTGTAGGACAAGTGGAAATATCTGCTGTGAAAAAGCTCTACTCATTCACTACTCTTTATACAATAAACACCCAATGGTGAGCAGTAAATTCTGATTTTGGAAACTTACGAATCATCATCATTTTGCATCATCACTCACAGGTGAGTGTCACATGGTTAATTTTAACATCTATAAAATTTGAGCATTGCATTGTTGGATTGTTAGTAGAAAGTAGTGCACACGCCATGGATTTGTTTTTGAGGCACTGTAGAAAATCTTCCTTCCTGCCCAGTGTAAGGGGGGCGGGACTTAGCAGGCCACACCTGAAGTGATGAGAGGCGGGATCAGGCCATGCTCAGACTCCCTCTGTTTGCTGCAGCATGCTGCATGTGATATTCTTCAGTTGACTGGGCATCAGCATTATTTGAGTAAGTTGTGGATATTTGTTATAGTTATTGCTGTTTTTTTGTTTAGTGATTGTTTTTATTTGCCTTTAAGCCATTCATTAATCTGTATCAGTCACCTACTTAAGTGGAAATCCATTGAAAGGACAATGAATTGTTGAACGTCTCTCTGGTCTTCATGTTTTAACTGTGTGTGCTAATGCAGAGGCTATTTAAACACCCAGCTACCACAAAATCAAGTTTCTACAGGTACTACATAGTGGATACATTTGCACTCAGGATTTGGACACCCAAATAAAAAGGACAGTAAATATTGTGCATTATATAGTAAATATGGAGTGATTTCAGACACAGACTGAGCGTGCTAGCGTCTCTGTGGGGCTGAGGCATCATGTTGCTTTGAGCTAAATGCTAATGTTATTGCTAATGTGCTCACAATAACATGTTGATATTTAGCAGGAAATGTTCACTCTGTTCACCTTAGTTTAGCATGTTAGCATGCTAACGTTTGCTATAATAGCATTAAACACAGCAGAGCTGAGGCTGATGTGAATGTAATTAGTTTTGCAGGTTTGCTAGCATGGCTAAAATGATTTAGATTTTGCAGAACTTTACTTTTGAATGAAGGAGAGTAAGTATGTTTTGAAACAGATCACAGATTCACAAATTGATCAGACATGTAAATGCTTCCTTGAAATGAATTATATCCCAGTGTGGCTTCAGTCTACATATCCTTTTTTTCCCCTTCTTTTTTTTTGTTGATTTTTCCTCCATTTTCTCCCCAATTGTACTTGGCCAATTCCCCCTGCTAAGCTGTCCCAGCTCCACCCTCTCTGCCAACCTGGGGAGAGTTGTAGATGAGCACATGCTTCCTCCTCCCCCGACCAGAGGAGGCGCTAGTGCAGCGACCAGGACATATGCCCCTATCCGGCTTCCCACCCTCACACACGGCCAATTGTGCCCATACTGACGCCCGACCAAGCCGGAGGCAACACAGGGGCTCGAACCTGTGACCCTCCTGTTGGTAGGCAGAGATTCTACCCGGGCACCACAGTCTACACATCCAGTAGAGTTACCTCTTGGTGCCGTAGATCCAGGCTACAGAGATGTTCTCCAGGATCACCACCACTGTGAGAGGCAAGCCAGCTGAGTAGTCGTCAAACATGGTGACAAAGTAGTTCCCCGAGCGCTGCACGAACAGCAGGCCTAACAGGAAGGCTATAATACAGCAAACCACTGAGGAAGAGAAGAAGAAACATCCAGTGAGAATCACAAACTCTTTAAGAGATTTGACTTTGATAACCGGAATGAAGACGGTCAGCTCACCACACAGGATCTCTTTGCGGATCTTGAAAGCATCCAGTATGGGCGTGGTGATGCCCGTCATGGTGCCGATCATGCTTCCCAGACCCAAATTGATGAGCATGAAGAAGAACATGACAGACCAGAAGGGACTGGCAGGGAAATGTGTCATGGCCTCTGTGAAGGCGATGAACGCCAGACCAGTGCCCTGAACAGCCTGCAGGACGGAGACACGGAGGCAGAGGTCAAAGGTGGCCAATAATGTGCTGAATGGAAATGATCCTATGTGGAAAAGCACCCACTTCACTTCCATTTCTAAGTTCATTTGTTATGTTGCAGCTACGTAAGTTGATGTGCTCATCCAGAGACACAAATGAGTTCTGTAGATTCTGCTTAAAATTCCAACATCATAGGCAAAAAACATCTAAATGATCTTTGTAGTAAAACATTCTCTGAAAATCTATTAGGGCTGCACCATATGAGGAAAATATGCAATGTGCCGTAACATTGTTGAATATTCATATCAGTTCTGCCTTTCTGCTTTCAGTATTCTGCTGAAATACAACAAATTGCTTGTTGAATTTAAAAAAAATGAATGGAAATTATTTCTGACATTTTATTGAACAAATTGAACATTGAACTGAACACAAAAGGCACCATTAAAAAAAAAAAAGAAGAAAAAAAAGAATGATAGTTACATTTTAAAGACCAGTTTTCTACCGATACTCTCTTTCAACTCAAACAATCCCTGAGTGTCTTTCACGATGTGTTTACTGCAAAAGTTGCAGCCCTATCTATCTATCTATCTATCTATCTATCTATCTATCTATCTATCTATCTATCTATCTATCTATCTATCTAT
>JAOVVB010246761.1:0-20992 GCA_028570985.1 Heterobranchus longifilis | reverse complement strand
ATCGGTGGGGGCGGTGGGCAAGTAACGTAGCCTAATCAGTGTATGCCCCAACGCCGTGTAACACCGGTAACACGTGGCACGTACCGTGGCAAACCTAGTTTGTATTAGAAAAACAAGAAAGTTTGAAAGTTGTGTTTGGCAAGTGACCAAGGCTGCAGCAGTAGGAGCAAATTGCAATGCAATTACATTGTCTTTAGTTTACAATATTGAAACCTGTCCAGAACACATTTCAACAGGTGAAAAACAATCTGTGAAAACAAACAAGTTTTATCTCAGTGTGACACACACACACAGACACACACACACACACACACACACACACACACACACACACACACACACACACACTTTTATAAATGTGAATTAGTTCTACTTAGCACCACAGCTGCGACGCTATTAGGGCGGACTAGCATTAACCAGAGGGTTTTATAGTGAGAGGATAATAATTGGAGATCTGAAGAGGTCGTCCTCCTCACTAATTGACTCCAACTTAAAAGGGGCCCCCAGTCGACAGTTTCCCGGCCGGTTCCTATCGATAGTTGATATTAATGTTGCAGTGAGGTAGCAGAGATGGCATTCAGAGATGCCGGCGTAACCAGTTTTTGATTTGTTTCACGGCAGGGAAGGAAATGGAATGAGGTCTCCAGCTTGTGAGTGCGTGTGTGTGTGTGTGTGTGTGTGTGTGTGTGTGTGTGCTGTGTGTGTGTATGTGTGTGTGTGTGTCTGTCTGTGTGTGTGTGTCTGTGTGTGTGTGTGTCTGTGTGTCTGTGTGTGTGTGTCTGTGTGTGCGTGCGTGCATGCGTGTGCGTGCGCGTGCGTGTGTGTGTGAAGAACACATAATGATAATCATAGTCATAACATTAGCGTCTAGGCGTGATAATGTTTGCAGCAGCGGTGTTAGCAAGAGCTAATGGGGACATAATGACAGTGGGTCTGTTTGCTGGGAGTTGGTCTGGTGGAGAATACTTTGTCAAAAGAAGAGGAAGCTGAATTATATATACAACAGATTCAACACACAGCTTCATAAAATGAAACTTTTATGCTGGGAGGCCATGTAACCCTCCATTCATTCATTCATTCATCCAAACAACAGGCACAGTTTGCAGTGGCATACATTTATTGAGATGAAGTTCATTAGGTCTTGTTATTGATTATATTATTACAACAAAACTATGGTAATTTACTATTGGATTGTTCTAGTTTGGATACATCATTGTTGTTAATTTCGGGTTCCAACAGCTTTTTACCAAACATAGAATATTAATAAATATATGAACAAGTTACAACATTATCAATTAGTTTAATTTTATTAACCCATTTAACGATCCGCTGGCCCACCGGCGGGCCTGGCTTTCAGAGGATGTAGCGTGCTCAGTTTATCAGTATCATATGAAACATATGACAACTCAAGGAATCCATTGGTACCAACCATGTCATGCTAGCTTATCGAGAAGAAGGCTAAATAACGCTCCGAAGTTAGGCTACATTTTGGCGAGGGTACGTATGCATGGCGATATGCAGGAGGTGGAAGTTAATGGAAATGTGGTCAAAATGACTATCAACCAATAATGGTGTGAGAGATTTCAGGTTGTGATTTGTTGAAATGAAGAAAATCAAGGTTATTGTACAGTTTTTTTTAATAGTATGCCATTAACTAGCCATCAGTGCCTTTTTCTCCTGCCAGCCCACAAATGGCCTGACAGTGTTCTTGCCAAGGCTCTGGCAAAAGGGCATTTAATGCACTAATATTACTTTTATGGCATTTAACCAGTCATGGCTGCAAACCAAGTATGGCTGATTCAAAATGAAACCACAGCACTGCTCATTGATGCCGTTAACCACTCGTTGATTGGTCCATTTATCCAATTATTTTTAAGTATTAGCCTACGCGAGACAGAAATCTATTGGCTGATTGTTGACTGATGCTCTTTTTACTGACCTGGGGTCAGCATCTGATCAACTGTGAAGATTATCTGGCTAACCAACATGTGTTGACTGAACCAAGGGACATGTCAATGATCTCCCTGTAAATAAATCCCCCCTTTTGCTGATTAACTTTTGAGATGGCAGCATGCCTGGCTCCCTAAAGTGCCGTACTGCGAATTATTTATAAGTTCCAGCTATATGGATCTGAAGTGCTAATGAGATGGCACCCCCTGCTTTGGCCCCCCTCCCATCAGCAGCAGCGGCAGGCCTTAGTGAAGGTTTTAAAAGCGTGCCATCGGCTGACACGTGCCACGGACTCAACTGCCATGAGCCTCCGGTCATTGATTCGATGCGACTATGAAATGGATTACTTTTTTTTTTGTCAGTGGCTGATAATGAATTCACCAGGGTAATGATAGGTGTCTGAGCTGGCTGTAGTCAGAGAACATGACTGTTTAGGTTATCTCTAATGGCCAGCAGTTTGCCCATTTCAGTGCATGCACACACACACACACACACACACACACACACACACACACACACACACACACACACACACACAGCCCAGTATACATTACATCAATATTACCCTTCTTTTACCCATCTCTCATCTATATCTTCTCATTTCAGTAATCATGATATGGCAAAAAAATATAATCACAATTTTTCCATATTGATCAATATCGATATTTAGCACAATATCTAATTTGATAATGCTGTCAGTTTGAAGACTACCCCGAGAGGGTTCATTAATTAAACTTTAGAATATAGTTTATTAACCAAACATTAGAACAAGATATTGTAAACATTTTATGTTTAAAGTTAGCTTGCCTTGTAAGTTAATTGTAATTTAATGAACCTAATTAAAATAATGTAAATAAATGTGACGACTCACATTGAATCCCTTTGGAAGGGCAGCAAACATCTCACATGTTTGTAGAGGTAGCCTACAACCAAGATAAAAAAAAAAGTAAACATGCCCTGGCACATTTAAATACAACTGTAAGATAAAATAAAGTTTAAAAATAATTATGTGCTGGTTTTACATGAAATGTTTTAGAGGTAGTAATGCTCAGAGGCATCATGTCTTTCATTCTAAAGTAAGAAACTGCACCTTTTATATCCATGATCCTTTTTGATTGCTTTTCATATCGGGCAACGCCTGCAAAAGATGACACGATCGATTGTTGTTTTGGTAAAGTCTATGGTAGAGCCCCGCTAGCGCTAGCCCCCGCTAAACTTGTGGACGGACTAACATGGTCCCGTATTTTCATACTCTTGGCGTAGTTGACAATTTCCTCATCTTTGGAGGATAACGAGAGTTTACTTTCACCGTCGCTTTCGTACCCCTCGCTAGTTCCACTCATTTTTCTCCTCGTTTCCGGAGCTTTCTTCAGCGGTAGCGGCCGAGGCTCGATGGCAATCATAGGAAATGGGCGTGTACTTTTACGAGCAAGTCAAAAACTCCAGACTGTGTTGTTTATTTCGGCTGTTAAATCTCTCCATACCAAGTAAAAATGCCCAAAGCTTATCATCATTATCAAAATAAATTTTTATTGCGATCCCGTTTTGAGTTTGTTTTATTGCCCAGCCCTACCTCCACTTTTTCTCCCCTTCTACCTTTCCCTCCCTCTATCCCTTCCTCTTACCGCCTCCTTCCCTCTTTTTCTGCAAATGGTGCCATCAGTCCTTATTGAGGCCATCGCCCAGGCTCATCACGCAAAGTGCCGCTGGCTGCAGTGAATGCATCTCTATGGGCTAGCAGTGAGAGCCAGGGGACAGGCCGGTGGATACATCTGCCATGACAGTAATGCAGTGACTCAGCGCTCAGTGCTCAACACTGTGGCCTGGGCAGGCTCCTGAGGGGTCTGGACACACATACAAACATTGCATGTGCACTCAGGAAATCAAGTCCGCAGACACACGAGCATGTGCATAAACAATTGAACAATGGAAGTTTGTTTGAATAGACGTCTGGAGATTCCTAAATGTTGAGGAATACACATGCACACAAATATATACAGAGAGAGTCAGCAGTGCAGTGGGACACCCCCGGTCCCTCAACTGTCTCTCCTCTTATGTTCACATAGAAATCCAGACGACAGCCCATTTTCCAGCGAGCATCTGGAATACAAAAGCACATCGACCCTCTGGCCACCCGTTTCCCGCCCAGATAAAATGTGTTTCCTTCCAACAGTGTCGTGTGTTTGCCTCTGTCTCCCTGAGCTTTATCTCCCTCTCATCATCGTAAATTGCCTCCTTTGTGAAATATACAGTGTGAGATGGGGGGATTCTTAGACACACACGCACACACACGCACACACACACACACACACACACACACACACACTTGGGAGATTTTGGATACTGGGAGTGCTGCAGCTGTCGTCCTAACAATGATAAATGGCAAAGAGACAGGTTGAGATGCTTTTGTCTTTGTTTGCATCAGCATCAATTGTCCCCCTGAGCAGAACGGTGATAATGCTTTTAATGGCTCAATCTCCATCAACTTCATGAGCAAAACATGCACAGGCATGTGTGCCGAGATGCACGCGCTCACAATTACTGTCTCGCCCATATGTCGCGATTCCACGTCCCCCCCCCCTTCCTTCCTCCTCCCTCTCAAGTGGCCTCGATTCTTCAGCTCATCTCTGCTGCTGCCTCTCATCTTTTTCTTCTTGTCCACTTTTTGTTCCACACCATCATTTGATGCCAAGGAATGTCTTAATGAATGTCTCTCCCATCGTACACTCTGCTTTCCAAAAGCAATGTGGAAAGAAAGATGTCATAGATCAACAACAAATGTTGGGACAGCAGGCTGATGGAGAGAGAGCACTGCAACAAATGTTGTCATACATTTTCAAAAGAGACATATTTCATATTTGACATCCCTTTCATGTGAATTGTGGCTGTCGTTACATGAAGAACTGAAGACTTAATTAAGACTTTGAAATCAGTTTTTTTTCATATCACAGTGCTAATCTACTCACAGGAAGCAAGTGACCTTTTTCAATTGTTAAAGGTCATCCATCACTTATAGTCAATGATATGTTGCAACATTGCATTAGAGCACTTAAATCAGGCTAAAAACTGTTTACACTTTGTGAGAAGGTCCAGTTTCATTTAACTGGATGTATTTGGAAGAAAAGAGATAATATTGTATATTTTAAAGACAGTTATGCAATAACTATGTTGAAAATAATTTCCTAGATGTGGTCCAGTCACTCTTTACATTATGATCTCTGTCAGCAACAACTGCCATTGCTCACAAGCTAAATTCTAACAGAAAAAGTGCCTTCATTATTACCATCAGATGATGTTTAGTAGTGCTGACCCGAATGCTTCGAAGCTTCAACTGTTAATCAGTATTCAAATGTTTAATTTTTTTTGGTTTTGTTTTTACATTATGCATTATCCCCAAAAGCCCAAATAGCCCATGAAATAAGGACTAGTAATCCAACATAATTCAATATGCATCAACATTAGTTATTATTAGCCTAGTTAATATTCTCAGACAGTGCTGTTTGTACATCTGCATATGTGCGGCGCTGTTGTGTGTGCGGTTCTGAAATGGAGCGGAGATCGATAGACAGACAGACAGAACATGTCACGTAGTTCTAGGGCTGCCCCCTGTTAGTCAAGTAGTCGACTGATCGGTCGTTTTGGTCTTATTTGACTAAGATTTCTTTGGTCGATTAGTCATTTTTTTTATGCTTTTTTCATGCTGAATGACTTATTTCCCAGAAACTTCTGAGCACATCTCTGGTAAACACAAGATTTAAAGTGGTACTTTTGCATGAGTTTTACAGATCTGTGGATTAAATCAACATAATTGATTAGTCGACAAATTCATGAGTGTTAGTCGACTAAGACATTTTTTAATCAAGAACAGCCCTACTTAATTCGGTCTCTTAGCCTGCTTTCTTTTCCTTGTTTCGACCCTAATTCAGAAGGGAGATGACAGGAAAGTGGGGGGACAGTTGATGAGGGAGAGGAAGCTGCAAGCTGAAAACAGCTGTTTCTATGCACCTCCCTCTGCTGATTTTGACAGAGAATAATATTTAGGCTCTGCTATGTTCTTATGTGAGTGCTCCAATTAAAGGGAAACTTTGCAGATTTTCAACTGGCTCTGTGTCACTGCAGCACAGGCAGTACATGCAGATGAATGGAGCCCTCCATGCCACCAGCACCCAGAGCTCCTCGCTCACCCATTGCCAAAAGTAGTTCGCTGGATGACGCAAAACGTGACGGTTGAACTAAATTTCCTAAAATGCTGTCTGAGTCTGTTCTGACCCACTGCGTGTTCTGTTGCTTTCAGTAACTACACAATTGTTGTCCAACTGCCTTACAGTAATGTTAGCTAATTAGTTCAAACTTGATTTAATTACTCGGATGGAGATTGAACTGAGGTGGTTACTTGCAGTGCAATAGACAGAGAGAGAACAAGAGGGAGGAGGAGGAGGAGGAGGTGACTTCTCACTTGAGGCCAAAGAGACAGTAGAAAGTCATCTGTGTTTGTGTGCTTGGCAGCGGGCAGACCTTGTGTACACACCGCCATGGAGGCCTAATAATATTTTCCAAAGGAGATGAATCTGTTTTTTTCTTTTTGTGGTTGCTCAGATGGACCTCAAACTTTTTTTTGCTGAACTAATGGAACAGATGGGATGTGTGCTGTTTACGCTGGCTCCGAACAGCAGGTTTGCACCGTGTTCCTACTTACAGGAAAGTGGTATCAGCTAGTTGGCAGGACTGATGGACAACTGAACACAGGGCTCATATACCTTTTTTATTGTGTAGAGCGTATCATCTAGTTAAAAAAAAAGTTGAACCTTCAATAGAATACTTGGGACTTTGTTTGGAGAACACACAAAAAGTCTTAATTGGAGGTTCAGCCATTGTTGGTGAGATCAGCTTTTGCTGCGTTTGCTTAGTGCTTTTTAAAAGATAATTTTTCTATTAAGTTTCAATTTCTTTCTTACTGTGCTCCAAATGATTTCCCTGTAATGACTGTACAGACATCAGAAGTTATTTAAGGCACCTACAGCACTGTGGGCTGAATCTAGTCTGATAAAACAGCAGGATTTAGTTATTTATTGCCTTCTGCAGTTAATGTAGTAGAAATGCCAGCGAGCTAATGTAATACATTTTCCTGATATTGTTACAGTATTCTATTAGAGTAGGAGGTTACACTTCAACAATGGGATTCTCAGTGGAGTGCTAAACCCAAAATCCAATGAGCATGTTCCAAAAAACAGCAAAGGTAGCACTTCGAAAATTTCCAAGCCGAGCAGTACAAAATACTCACATTTCACTTGTTTATTTGGCTCACATCACAAAAAACAAACGTTTTTGCACAGAGCCTTCATCAGAGCGTTTGCAGTATAGACCGAGTCACGTTGCGCTAAAAACTTCCGGGTAGACAACTGGCAGTTGATTTGAATTATGGAGCGATGGGAAACATGTTTATTTCTGTTGTCACTTTTAGCTGTAACCATAATGTATAGTTAAACACGGTGGTCCAACTTATCTGATGTTTCTGCTGCTACATCTACAAAATCTACAAAACTAGCAGTCCGACTGGCGGTGAGATGTCGCTGTTGGGTAAACTGTAAACTGTAAGCAGTCATTTTCTTTAGTCTGCGTCCCAACAGGTAAATAAGGTCTCCAACCTAATGCTAGTGAACGTGTTGTTAATGAGATATGAAAGCATCAAACTTGCATTTCAGATGAATGAGATGTATACACTTGGTGCAGGGGTCTTCTACCTGGAAGTTATTTTTGTGATGTGAATAAACAAACAGCAAACAAACAAATAAACAAGTGAAATGTGAACATTACATTGTTGTTACTGTATAGGATGTGTAATATTGATATAAATCTAATCAAAAGCATCTCTTCAATTAGATAATTTGGCACTTACACGCCGTAAATTCAATTTCAACCTATTAAGGGAGCCTTCTTATTGGATTTTGATCAATTATTACTATTATGAGTACATAATTGGTTTAGAAACTTGGTCAGTTGCCACAGAGTATGACCTCAGCAGAGATTCAGATAGCTCTGAATGATTTCAGTAAGTCAATATTGGATGACAAGAAAAGTTACTGCTGAGAAGGAGGCAGGCAAATTTACTGCATAAACACCAGCGCTCTGTCATTACAGCACCATGAACAGGATGGGATCGTTTCGCCCACGGGCATTCGGCCCATAATGCATCGGCTGCAGAGGCCTGGTTACCTTTACCCAGCCCTGTAATGAGTCAGTGGTTGCTGGCTGGTGGGGAACAAGGGAACTCGGAGAAACGTGATTGAAAGTCAATGGAATAGAATGAGTCCCATTGATCTCTGTCGGAGATGCACAGTGGGAGAGCAGACACAGGCTGCCAAATGACCCCATTTAACTATAATGTGTAAAGCCCCAGTTATCGAATCACCCTTCCACATACAAGTCAGTATGCCAAACTGCCCTGCAAATCTAATAGCTTGTGTCTGAGAGCAAGGTTTAGTGTGAAGATGGTGGAGACTGAAAAAGGATGTATGCTGATCCTCTGGAGGGCTGTGGGAGCGCCATTACTCTCATAAAGACTCACTGGCATTAGATTGTAGAAAAATTATGGTAGCATTATTATTAAATTTTCCTCAATAACAAATTACTATTTTTATTTCTGTCTTGGTTCAGTAGTTTAACTGAAGCACTGTATTGCTGCAATCATCTCCTCTAAATAGTGCACTGAAGTTAAGTTTACACAGAAACTATAATTTTCTTTTTCCCCAATTTGTTTTCATCAGGATCAGTAGTCTCCACTTTTGGTTTAGCCATGCATGCTCTCAGCTTTTCCAACTACTATTAAGCTACTATTAATGGCACTTGCACATAAAATAGAAGTGGCATTGGTTTTACAGCATCAAAGTAAAGACAGGAGCCAAAGCTATCAACAAGCATGCAACTCACAAACCGTCATCGGATTTTGATCAAAAAATAAATTGTGATTGGTGTGCAAATGTGACATCTCGCCTACTTCCTACTGCAAAAGTTTTCAGATGTGCAAAGGTTTACGGATATGCAAAAGTTGACAGATGACAGATGTGCAATGACTGTGTAGTGATATTGAGTGAAATGGGGTCTATGTCAGTGGGGGTCCCGGGCCTACATCATCTTACAGCGCTGTGGTCGAGCAGTTGCGCTGAGCGGATGGGTGATCAATCTTACCAATAGATGATAACGGGCCTACTGAGCCAACTAGGAGGTAAAGTAGGGCCATGCTGCCTCATATCTATGGTAGTGGTAACAACTGATAAAGCCCATTCAGTCAGCTGATAACGTTCGAAGAAGGTGCAAAAACACACATTTCTCATGTAAAATAACCAAAACAGCTGTAACTATAGTCTATGGCAAAACTTTGGGAAATGTTGTGTTCGTGTAGGAGCCTAACACTCATAGTAAGAAGCTGATTGAGAAAATATGTTTTCGGGGCCTTTAACACATTTAATCCTTTTTTTCCACATGAAAACACTGCATGCTTCATTTCAGATGGTGAATATTGAAATCGGCAAATGAAAAGAGACAAGAAGTTCCCTCTCAAAGTTCCCAGGCTGAAAATGAAACTTCTCTCAACAGGATTATTGTAAGCATAAAAACAGGTGGCTGTGTGTGTTCTCATGCAGAGATCTGCTAGTTGTTTGTCAGACCGTCCCAGGCTGTCTGGCCTGGCCGTAGGTCATGGTTGGCTGTCTTCAATGACACATCTGTCTCTCCCTGAAAGCCTGGCCCTGCAGTCCAAAGAGCCAGCTCTGGTTACCTGAGGGGCCTCCCCGTACTCTGAGCCCATATCAAAGCAGGGAAGGAGGCCACATTTCAGACGTCCAGAGGGAAGAGAGAGGGGAGCTGCTGAGAGACTGTTTTTCTTCTCTTTACTTTGGATACATCTCAATAGTTAGAGGAAGTGTTCTTTCCATGAATCAATTTATGTAGCTTTTGTTACATTTAAAAGATATATCAACGAAAGCATGAATGGACAAAGTGAGAAGGGGCGACCTCATTCTGCCGAGCTGTAGACCAAGAGAAAATGACCTTCATCATAATGGCCTGAAATGATCTGGTGCTGACAGTCCTCTGTCATTAATAAGCCATGATGAGGTGACATGAGGACAGATTAAAAGGAGACAAAGAGAAAGAGGCTGATACAGGCTGAGCATATGGAACATATTTTCATTTTGTGCAGTTTCTTCTATGAGAACACTGGTTTATTAGGTGCAACTGGAATCTTTATTTGACGGCACCCATTTGATAATTTCACGGCTCGTCATGACACTTGCACTGTGATGTTTTTACTGTACTGATTGATCATTCAGATAGGTGCACTTGTACAATATCCTCCATGCCGTCCATAGCGTGGTTTAGGGATGCCCCGATCGTTAGTGGCCGATATTAAGTGAAAATATGTGATTGGGAGATTGGCATTAATTCTCATAATTGCTGATTGCGGCAGGGTGGGGGTTAGGGAACAAACTAGTACTACACACCTGTGGTTACCTTGTTCACTGGCCAGGAGCTGCACATTTGGTAACAAGGAAATACTTCACCATGCAGGCCTCCAAACAACCCTGGATCTCAGCAAAATGAAGAACTTCGCCCAGGCACTTAACTTCTGGTACCAGAAGTAACTTCCACAACACACTGTATAGAGATCCTTTAAAAACTGAACTGAACAAACTGAATTTCTATCTTTTGTAGTTTATTTCTGAATCCCCGAAAAGTGTTGCAGCAGTCAAAAAAAACAAAAACAAAAAAAAAACAAAAGACGATCGGTATTGCCGTTGTGACTCCATGATTGGCACTCGACCGGTATCAGCAGCAAAAAAGCATGATCGGTATTAGTTGATAGAATCGCATACATACGGACCTCTCAAAAACATACTCCTCTGTTTTCATTCATCCACTTTTGCTGTCGAAGCTCGCATTGCTCAAAGGCACCTTGTCAGATGTTTTTCTTGAAGGAAAAGTATCATTCTCTCCCTCACCAGCATAATCTTAAACGTTTCCGGGATTTAAAAACAGCTTTTTGACTGCAGGTCTACTTCCCTAAATTTGAGGCCACCAGCAGCTGAATGTGGAGCCAGCTGTGAGCTTATACTTTGAGGATGAAGACATCCCAAGGGCAATCCAAACTCCTTCCCTGCAGCAACAACACACCTCAGCAGATGGATCATTTACTGTGAAAGCAAAACACTTTTCCCCGTTCCTCATTTTTGCTTCGCTTCTATCGCTCATATCTCCTACATTGCTTTCCTCATCCGCGTGCTCTTTCTCATTTTCTCCATCAGGCCTTCCTCTCTGGCTCTTTTCCTCCCTTTCCATCCTTCCTACTCCCTGCTGCTCCATCTGCCTGGGATCGTCGCAGGAGGGTCATCAGGAGATGCTCATATTTGCAGATGCCTTCCATTACAAAAATGTGTATCAGAAGAAAGCAACCATGCAAGACGGGGCTGAGTCAAACATTGTCGGATGCTTTGTAACATTGCCGCCAGAATGCCGGCTGGCGCCCATTTAATTGCCCATTTGGTTCTGAGGTGCACGTCAACCCCCAAAGCTGTCGGGCTCTTGACATGATGGAAAGGTGGGTAGGACAAAAAGCCTAGAAGCTTGAATCAGCGCATATACAGACACCGTAAGCACTGACCAAATAAAACAGGAGGTTTAATAATCTCAAAGACTTGGCAGTTGTTGATAAAAGTCTGTTTGCTCTGTCTTGGAATGGAGTTGTATCCACATTGGTGTGCCAGTGTTTCCACATCAGTGCTTTGGAAAACGACAGAATTTTCAACAAATAAATCGTTTTCATAGGGGTAGGGCTGCACAATTATTTTTTTTATCGTCATCACAATATCAACTTGCTCAACACATGGGAAAAGACTGCGTCATATTGCCAAAGACTTGGTTAGTTGAAAGAGAGTATCGGTAGAAAACTGCTCTTTTTTTTTTCAAGTGGTGCAGTCCAATGCTGAATTTGTTCAATAAAATAATGTCGGAAATAACTTCCTTTCAGTTTTTTTTAATTCAACAAGCAATTTGTTGTATTTTAGCAGAATACTGAAAGAACTGATATACTGATAAAGTGTTTATTTATTGCAAGTAATATTGTTATCGCAATTTTCAACAGCGTTTTTGCACATTGCATATTTTCCTCACATCGTGCAGCCCTACCTGAATGTTATAGTTTCTTAAGTAGTTTTCTTAAGTAAAACTGCATGAAGACAAAGTTGCGATACCGAGGAGCTAACGACTGACCTCAGTCACATCGTAAAAAAATTACGACTGATGTCCTGCAACCGTGCAGAGCGAGGCCTTGCATTCTCAGATATATCCCCCTCTTCCTGTCTCCCTGCTGAAACAGGACCACTTCTCTCAGGATGGAGGCATCCTGCAAACAGCGGTGTAATGTTGTGGAACAAACTCCTTCTAGGCTCCGAGTAGCAGCCCATTTTGTCTGCTCAATCTACCAGTCAAAGGCTGACAGCGAGATTTATGAGTGAAATAAAGGCAGCCATCGGCTCCGGGTAAACAACGGACGAGGAAGAGGGATATACCCTTTCTTTCATTATTTTTAAAGGGACACAAAACACAGAGTACAAAAGCACCTGGCGAGAATTGGAAATGTTCTCCCATCGATGTATCCAAAAGACCCTCCCAAAATATAGGAGCTCCCTTTCAGGAGGCGTTGAGTGATGCAGCAAAAGCCAGGAAAGAACAGTTGGTAATAAAATATGGAGTGTAAGAGGGGACTATTTAATAGCATGTCATTCAGACTGATAGGACAGCGTATAAAAAAGGAACATTCATTTCCCCACCAGGAGCCATTCCAGGAACTTTTATTTCTCACCAGATGTGAAAAGTTGGTTTGCTGCAAAACCAAAGTATGAGTTAGCATGAACATACTGCATACACACACACTCATACTCAACACAGTAGGCCTTCATGGAGGCCAAGATGATCTCAGACAGAAAGGGCTGTTTTTAGAAGGAAAGTGAGGGAGGGGACCCTCATAGTGGATCTGGAACAGGTGGCTCTTGTTTTTACACTAAATCTCCTTCAACAACACACCTTCTTTCTCCTTTCCCCCACCCTGATCAACACTGGGATTTACTTTGTCATAAACTAAAACAGGGAGCTGTATCCTGTTTCAATTCCCCTATCCCCTCCAGTCATTATTCACCTAATTACCGTCATCCAATTCATCAGTTCCCGTGTCCGTCCTAGCATGTAACTAAGCATCACGCTACAGTACCGTGCTAGTCTTCACTGACAGCACTGCTAAGATCATGGGAAACATTTGAATACCTGCCTTATATATAACACTGTGTTCCGTTGTTCTGGTAAGGCATTTTAAAATCTAATCATATTGTAATGATCGAGCTGAAGTGTTGCTGAACTTTCATTCTGTTGAACCATATATTTTGTATTATTGGTCAGCTACCTGGGAAATCACTCAGAGCAGTGTTCAGCTGACTGGTGTAGGGAATCAATGTGGATTACAGGATGAAGTTAAAATGGGTGTAGCGTAAATACACTGCTAGGAGTAGCAGTGAGGAGTGGAGCTCACAAATCTTGGAGCACAATGACAGGTTGTCAGAAAACCACCCCTGGAGAGTTTTGAGTCTCCACAAAGCTTGAGATGTGGACACAACATGCAATTACACTTTACAAAATTTCAAATTGCCACCTTCAGTATCACATTATTGATGTATGACAAAGAGGAAAAAAATGGTGAAGGAAGGAAAGGCTAAGGAAAAGTGTAAAGTTCTGCATACCTTTTAACAGCAATATTCAATGCATCCCAAAATAAGAATATGTATGAAACAAACAACATACTGACAGTTTTGCTGTTCTTTAAAGCTCTACCTGTCTGGCAGAAACCTGGCAGTTTGTCATGTGTTTTACACAAGAGGGAATGCCACAGGCATAACTGAAATGAAAAGTGTGTAGTTGGGAATGTACTCATCCAGAGGCAGACTGGGGGAGTTTGTCCCTGGTCAGCCCACTCTCCAGCATTTGTCGGAGGGTCTGGGTCTTTAGAGAGTACATCACGAAACGAGCCATTAAAATACTTTTTCAAAACTAGAAACATGGCGTGCTGTTGTGAAAGCGCGAGTGTGTTTACTGTTTGGCCGTGAAAAAGTGTCCAAAGTCAAAACGTTAGTTGCGCACCCCCGGCGACCCGCGGCTCAATTGTCCAGCGGCCCACCAGGAAACCTCCTGCTATTCCCAATGGCCAGTCCGCCCCTGTACTCATCTAATTTAGGGATAGATCAATCCGATCTGCCAGATTAGCATTAAACAGATCATTTTATCCACATTAAATACAGTTTTGTTTGTCGGTGTCGTTATAAAGTGAATTGTTTTCATTACCAGTTACCATTCATGAAGTCATGGCGGGCTGTTGACTCAGTACTACAGCGAACCCCAGCCAGATGTTTTCTTATGTAAAAAAACATCCTAATAAGTTCCATGTAATCGATTATTCGATAAAATGGTAAAACCATTTTGATAAAACAAAATCGGCACTATAAATCGGCCATCGGCCACCCTGCTCTCTAAGTATCGGTATCGGCATCAGCTATTGAAAAACCCATATCGGTCAACTATTAATCTCGGTCCCATGATTTTAACCATTCTTTTTTTAATCTGTGTCCGCCAAAGTCCCCCAACTTTATGGAATAGCAATACTAAAGCAGTGATATCGGGTTAGTACTCTATCGACAGAGTAAATTGAGATACTGGACTCAGTATTGGGAGAGAAAAAGTTGGATCAGTGCATCCCTAATTAGATTACTGGTCTGATATATTGAAAGAGCCAAAGCTGATATGAGCATGGGGTACGTGTGCGCAATCAAAACAAAATAAGATGAAAATACTAAAAGGTAGAGTGCATGTATTAATTGTGTCGTCAGTTACTGTCAGATATTTTAGCGGCTGAACCTGCCTGACTGGGGGATCAAACATCTTTCTCGTTTCTTAGCAGTGGTTGAGACAGCCTCGCCCATGGGAGAGCAGAAATGGGTCAGGGATATTATTTGGATGCCTGGCCCATTATTTGATGAAGTGCTTAAAGTTTCCCCGAGGTCTAAGTCAAGATTCTCTAATATGATTTCCCCACTGGCTAATTACATCATGAATAATTTGTAGCCAGTCCACCACTCTGGCTATCACATCTTGAGCACAAATTGATAGAAAGAAGAGTAAAGTGTGTGTCTGTGTGTGTTTGGTTTAAAACACATGAGAGGAAGGAATAAAGAATTAAACAGGAAAGAGAGAAAAAGATCAGTCTTGGCGACAGAGGAGTGCACAAAGTTGACAAGGTAACTGATGTAATGTCAGAGCAGCAGGCTAAAAGGGGCCATAAAAATGGGCCATTCCCTCGACTGCAGAAGACAAGATAATGCATAGCTTTCTAATAAAATCTTTATGAGAGTGAATCTATGCTGGAGTTCTCGTGTGCATATCATTCAGTTTGGAGTTAAAATGCAAATTCTCTCTATGAGGTGTTTAGTCTTTACAAAAACTGTTTCTCAGATTTTTAGTATTTATGTTTTTTTTCCATGTTTGCACATTAGATACAGGTTAATACAATGTGTAACACAGAGTAAGTTAGGCATGGGAATATATGAAGATTTTACATTATGATTATTCTGGCCAAAATAATTGTGATTCATGATATTATTACTGAAATCACATTACTTTACATTTTTGCTAAGAAACAAATATGTTTAGGGCATCACAGATGGGACACACATATTTGTTGTGAACATCCTTTTTAGTGAAAATAAACAATCTTAAATAAGGTAATCATAAGGTCCCCCTTATTATAAACGTCATAAATAATTGCAGCGGAACGGACTTGCAGCGATTACAGAGAGCAGAATTCACAGAGAAGCCCAGTGGAAATGTTGTAGCATTTCTACATGCACACAGGTAGATGATCACACTCACATTTGTTGTTAGACGAGAAGATGATCCAGGCACTCCAAAATGACCACGAGGAAGGAAATACTAAAAAGCCTTTATTATAGTGACTAAATCATTAAAAAGCCAACATGTTTCGACCACTGAAGGTCTTCGTCAGGGCTTTAAAAAAAAGATTTGTTGTTGTTGTTGTGTTTGATAAATACTTGCACAGTGATGTTAATTATCAATGCATTCTCATGAACGGGTTTGTATGGCTATGTTCACACTGCAGGTATACATGTGACTCAGATCTGCACAGCACAAATCACATGGAATCTTATCTTTTCAATTCTGATTCAGGCCACTTTCATATGTGGTCCTAAATCAGATACAGATCTGATTTCAGATCTGACCTCAGCATGAGCTGTCATATCAGAATTCATGTGACTTTTTCGCCACTCACTCACACACTCTCAGGCCTCTCACACACTTTCTTAGGGAGATTGATCTCCTCAACTGAACGTCTTGTGGAGAGGCGCTGACAGACGTACCTCATGACATCCTGACAGTTAGGATGAAATCTGTTTCCACTCCAACTCTGCATCCACAAGTAACATTAGCAGCCACTGCTCCACAAAAAGCCATAATTTAAAAAAATTAGCTCTCTTTCTCCTCATCCTCGTTATCATCTGCTCACGAATTTGCTGGCTTCCACTTATCAATTTATAAATTAAACGTAACCACTTCTGTATGACAGCGTGCTTCGTGTGATGTCTTTATTCTTTTGCCAGGTGCGTCACTTCAGGACCATGACCTGTTCACACTGGAATCTGATCTGGACCACATTTAAAAAGTCATGTGAACAGCCAAACAACACAAATCACATCTGAGCAATGAATCAGAATTGAGCGCTAAGGCTTGCAGTGTGAACATAGCCTATGACATCTTACGAAACCGTGTGCACAACAGTTCATCCGAAACATGCAGTTCTATTTAACGGTGTGAAACAGTCGTGCGATCACCGTTTTAAATATGTGATTAATGTTGTGAAACTGGACTACTTCGGCCTACTAGAGGTCGCAGACTGTAAAAAACTGTAGTAAGCTGCAGTCAGTTTGCTGGTCAAGCCACTCGTGAGGATAGTCACAATTATCCTGATAATGGAAGTGTTTTTTATCGCAATCTCTGATAAAATCGTATATTGTCCCGTCCCTCGTGTAGGTAATTGGCAGCTTAAAGTGGACATAGGTTTCTACACCTAATATTATGGACATAATTAGAGATGTAACGATATGAAAATTTGATATCACAATTATCGTGACCAAAGTTATCACGGTTATCAGTGCACGCTATTGATAAAATGTGCTGAAAATGTTCAAAAAGTACTGATACGTTACACTAAAATCACTTCACCAAGTTTTATATTAAAACAAACACAAATAAAATTAGCAGTACTCAGCACTTTTTGTGCATGTTCTGCTCCAGAAATGAAACTACAACTAATCTTTAAGAGGTTTAACTCTACAGGATGAAATACAAGATTTCTTATCTGGAGATTTTTGCGGTCTGTGTTGGAACTAGTGTAAGTTTAAATGCAGCGGTAATCAGCCGCTGAAATTATGAATATAACTAAATTAAATGACCTGAGTTGAGCGAGACTAGCAAAGAAACGTGACCAACACAGGGACACTGGAAATGACACAGTGTGCTTACCGTAGCACGTCAGCAGGACGGGACGGGCACCAGCTGATAACGTTGACGCTGGACAGTCTGGGCAGTGTTTACTCTGAGATATCAAAGTGCGGTAATCAAACACGGTTATCATAATAACTAAAAATTAAACAGTATTACTAACCATCTGGGAATTTTACCGCGGTTATCATTTAAAACCAGTAACCGTTTCATCCCTAGACATAATATTCCAACTGATGAATTCTACGCCGCTGCAGCCACCGCTCAATACTTCATTCACAAAAAAGAATACCGGAACTGTTAAAAATGAGACTAGATGATCATAATGTCGCAGCTCTAGAACAAATGTGTTTGTTTGTCTTTGCCAATGAATGATTCACTTGACTCACCACTCAGAGAAGCAGCTGTGAGAAGTACGAGGGGGGGAGGGGGGGGGGGTGCTGAGCTTGGGCGGCGAGCCAAGCTGCGTGAGGCGGCTCCACCTTCATCCCTTTGGGTGTTTTTGACGCCGTCGCTGACACAGTGTAATTTGTTTTCTTTCTGTTGTTTCGTTTTGTCATCCATCTAATCGAGTCGCTGCGCCTGTGTGTTTTCTTCCCCGCACCGACATGTAATTGGTTTGCGCGGTGGCTTTTTGTTTGTGACAGTTGTGCAGCATATGGCGAAGATTAATGGAAACTGTCCTAAAAATCCCTTTAAAAACCGTTGCAGCGTGGTGGCATTAAATGGGCGTCTGGTTCAAAGAGTTGAATAAGACAGAATGAAAGTGTGGTTTTCTATTTGTACTTTCACTTCCAGTTATCAACTGTGCTCTTCTGCGTCTGCTGTGTGATGTATGTATGCCTCGGTATGTGTGAAATAAGAAATTGACAACAACAGTTTTCACTACTCGGGGGATGCTCAGGGATACTGGCCTTTAGAAAGCAAAATGGGGATCTGCCAGATGTGACCAATCCACATCGAGTTGTTTCTTTAACAGTGTCATTATACAATGTAGCTTTTCTGCTATCAGTTACATCCATTAAGTAACAATGGGCTGCTGACCTGTTACTCTACATAAAGATGATCCCAGTCACTTTCATGCATGTAACTTAAGTTACATAGCCAACGTAAGTTAAGCAGTTAACATGAATGAGTCAATGTTGACTCTTTCACACGGGACAAACGTCAGTATTTGACAACCTGGGAATGGGAACAGTCTGAATAATGCGGTAGTCACTATGAGCGGTGTTGTGAGATTTACAAATGCGTAGAGAGATGTAACGATATGAAAATTTAATATCACGATTATCGTGACCAAAATTATCAAGGTTATCACGGTATTGATAAAATGTGCTGAAAATGTTAAAGTACTGATACGTTAAACTAAAATCACTTCACCAAGTTTTATATAAGAAAAACACAAATAAAATTAGCAGTACTCAGCACTTTTTGTTTGCATAAACATCAAAATAATAACATGTAAAAAGTTAACCAAATCAATCAAATGTGCGCATTAACATGCACAATTGATAAATACAAATCAGTCTTAAGAAGACAGTGATAGTAATTGTAAAAGTAAAAGTGCGGTAATCAAACACAGTTATCATGATAACTAAAAATTAAACGGTATTACTAACCGTCATGGGAATTTTACCGCAGTTATCATTAAAAACCGGTAACAGTTTCATCCCTACAGATGCGTTCAGAATCAACATTTTTGTGACTTGTCTTATACACTATATAAACAATGATAATAAAGAACATAATCCAGGGGACATTTCCTTTAAAACATATTTGCTTTTGCAAATTAGTTGTACATAAACATAATTTCTATCGTTATGTTAGTATCTGATGAAACTGAAAGGCCTGATGATGCAGGATACTCTTTTTTTGCCACAACCTTGATTCAAAAGCATACCATGTTAAACTCCCTAATCAAAAATGTCCCTTTTCTCATAAGCTGGGTGTTATTGCTGGTCTGAGTGCTGCTTTAGAGACTCCTCCACTCTCACAAAGTTATCAGCAGCATTTTAACAGTGTCAGACTTCAAACATTCCTGAGCTTATAGCTATTACATTACAAGTACTTTCACCATATTCACATTAAAGAATACATAATTGTATTTAATATTGTTAATAGACCAGTGTTGATTGCATTGTCATCTTGTTAATGCCACATCCCTAATTAACCACTAAAGCAGGTTTTAGTTACTAGGGTTACAATATCACGCTTTCCACCGTTAATTAATGTAATCACAAAAAAAGGCAAATTCTTCATATCTTAAGATATTACAGGTGCATGTTCTGCTCCAGAAATTAAACTACAATTAATCTTTAAGAGGTTTAACTCTACAGGATGAAACACAAGATTTCTTATCTGGAGATTTTTGGGGTCTGTGTTAAAGTCACACAGTTTGAGCGACAAGAAACTAAGAGGGTTTATTAACACAACTCACCCTTCTTTTCTTGTGTGCGTGCCTTAGAGTATCCTGTGTCTTTATCTGTCCCTCAGATTGGCGGTTAAGTGACAGATAGATGAGCTGAGCAGAGGACAGCAGGGGTAGATAAGATGACTCAGAGGACTAAGAGACTCAAAGTTTGAGGGCGAGGCACGGAGAAGGAGACAGCGATCTAGCAGAAGAAAGTGACAGAGCCTCAGGAGGGACGGGCAAACCATTGAGAAAATGAGGAGGAATGTCAGGCTCATGAGCAGTGGCATGGAGGAGAAGAGAGCTGCAGGAGATGAAAGCTTCAGAGTAACCGGGGAAGGGGGGGGGGGGGCGAGAGTGGCATGGAAATGCAAGAAAATACAGGCCTTTTTTGAAGGAAGGAAGAAAGGACTGAACTACTGGCAAATTATCAGTGTTTCTTACCTCTATTAGCCTATACTTGTATCTACTTAGGTGGCAGATTTCTGTGTAAGTTTCCATGGGAAAAGTTGCAGTTGTTTCATCTTACTCCTAACGCAACATTTTTGGAGTAATTTAGCTGTAAAGTAAACATGTAGTGGTTAGGAGCCATTGGTTTAGAGATGCACCAGTCCACTATTTTACAGTTCTGGCCTTATTCTGATATCTGAATTTGGAGAGTAATACCCACGAGTGACCCTCATCGTCTGCTTGAAGCCAGAGAATTGGCATTAGGCTAATAAATATACAACAGGCTGTATTATTGCCAGAGGGACATTCTCCACTATTTTTACTAGTGGTCGACCGATATGGGTTTTTCAATGGCTGATGCATCTGATAAAATAGCCTACAACAATAAAAAAAAAACAAATAATAATAACAAATGTGACACAAAATTGCTGAACTTAAATTAACATTTATTTAACACTTATTAAGCAGATAGCAGCATCTCTTTGTTTCTGGAATGTATAAACTTACATGAATAAAAACAATGTTAGTGCACAGGACCACCAAGCAGCATCTCTTTGTTTTTGGTCCTTTTGT
>JAOVVB010246732.1:0-20995 GCA_028570985.1 Heterobranchus longifilis | reverse complement strand
TACCAAGAGATAGCGATATATCTGTGACAGGCCAATATCAGTCGACTGATATACGAGTCTGGCTCTAATTTGTAGCCTAAGGCCATCCATAGATGGCCTTCAAAATACATAAAACTCAACAACAAATACACAAGAGACAGTACAAAACACAAACTCAACAATAGCCACGTACAATAAAACGACAAAACTCAGAACTCAGCAAGAAAATACAGACAGCACCATACAAAACACAGACTAATACAATAAAGCACCATGAAACGGGTGGCACCAGATCATTCATGACTACGTGAAAGCTCCCTCTCAGTAAAATGATCCCAGTCTGGATCCAGATTGAGTTCTGTAGGTGGGGAACACGTTAATCACGTTTTTCCCCCCCGAACAGAAAAACCTGTTTGTCCGAATGAGAATTTACATTTCCCAGTGGATGCTCCACGTGTTACTGAGCCCGAAGCTCTGAGTGGGACCACAAGGTCATTGAGCACCTGGGGAACCTGGTTATCTGGGCATTTATAGATCCGTTTAAGATTAGCAAATTTCATAAATTTGCGCTGACTCTGAAATGTTCACTCACAAGTCTAGAGGAACTCAAACACTCACTTGAATAAATTGTCCATGATGTATCTGTAATTTGGTTGATTGCTTTCAGGCATAAAGCACACAGCGAACACAATTATGGCATTCAAACCGTCTCCATAGTAACCTGCAGTGAGAAATCAAACATTGATGTTTCAGTATCAAAACTATTTTCATTGTCAAAACATTTTTATTTTCATATTTTGAATAAACAGAGTGAACAACTCATGTCAAACAAATGTAATACAGCTTGTTCATCAAACACAGACGCACTTAAAATGACAAATTTCACAATGTCACTGACCTCCATGGCTGATAACCCTCTTGTAAGGTTCGATGGCCTTCATGTCCACTCTGTGTTCCTGGTCTCCGATACGAAACACCCTCCAGCGTCTCCCCTCCTCCCTCTCCTCCGAGGCCGAGTACTCCTGCACCGACTCCACGCCCTTCTGCAGGAGCTCTGTGGTTTTCGGTTTGGGGAGATCGTCTAAAGGAGAGGAGGCATTTTAAACCCACAGCTTGGATGGGAGGGCTGTCTAATGTTATCAAATCACGTCCATTTTGATCAAATCATTTATTAAATGCTTAGATCACTCAATAATTTATAACTTCACTTTTCAATCACATGCATTTTAATTAATGGACATTAACAGAACATTAAAGTTCCCATGAAACGGCTGGCAGAGTGCTATTTGATTCCACACATCTGCGTGTTTCCTGTAAAAACGTGAAGCTAGGGAGGGACTTGTCACGGATATTGATTGGCGTTTACATTAGCCAATAGTGCTGAATGTGCGTTAGCGTTTTATTGGAGGCAAAATTAGTATAAGCCCCTGAGTGCAGGATTCATCAACATTTTTTTATAATTTTCCAGGAAATGACGAGCTCTAAAATACCATTAAGAATACCTGCAAAACATTTGTTTGTTGACCAGATACTGGCTACTGGTCATGATCAGTACAAGTCGTGATAAAAAAAAAAAAACATGTATTTTGATTTCATGGGAACTTTAAAATTTTTGCTTTCATATTTTGTATGTGGACGACATGCTTTCTCTCTGAATCAACACAAACAATCACATCTCAACTTCCATGTCTCCCTTTCACTTGAGGTCAGCGTTTACAATTACCTGATACAGTTTCCTGGGGGAAACCCCGCTATTGTTCCCTGCATGAGAAATAAATGTGTGGAACAAACACTACTGAAAGGACCGTAGGATGTATAGATGCATGATGTGCACAATATCTAATTCTGCGCATCATGGAGACATCAAGTAAAGTGTAAAAGTGATCATGTACATCAAGCATGCAACAACCAAAATCAAAAATAAGTGAATAGTGCAACCAAATCACATCAACACAATTTTATGAGGATCCCTCTGTGAGCGGCCTATTTCCGTAATGTTTCTTCTTTAGAGCACTGTATGAGCCACATATACACATTTAGCATGTTTATGAAATCATCTACCAAATGAATAATTTAAAATCCCATAATGGAAGATTTAAGTGGTGAAATACCAAATGTAATATGTCTCCAATGAAAGGATAATTTCATTCGACACACATTTTCATTATGCTATAATGTATTCAGTTATTGTGTCATTCCCTGTGATGTGTGATATCTTGTAAAATATGACACACTGAATGACAAATAACCAAACAGCACCATGTTAGTAAATATTAAAGTGGCTAATATCTGATAACTGCAGCATTAGGGCCTGTGTCCACATTTTCTGAGCGCCAGCATCTTTTTTTCCAATTGATCCCAATGAGGAGAGAGCGTATGCGGCCGCCTAGAGAAAATGTGCTCGACCAAGTGTCTTTTTCTCAGAGCGATCCGCCTTTTTGATGTGGCCACTCTGAGTGCTTCAAGTTGAAAACCTCTGAATTTTTCAGAAGGTGTTCTGTCGTTACTGGTGCACATTTTCAGGAAACTGCCACAACAAAGAGAGAAAAGCCTGTTTGTGGGATCAGATCAACCGGACACTGACTGCTGCTGGTGAGTGTTGTGCTTTTATCACTGTATGCATAATGACCTTGTTGTTAGCTGTGTAATCAACCCTCTGTTTACGTAGCATTAAGCTAGCTAGCAAGCTAATGTTAATGTCATAGAAACAGCATGGAAATGAGCAAGTGCTTTTTTGATGAGATGCTGGGATGAAGCGCTCTCCAACGCCCTGCCAGTGCTTTTCTGACAGAAAATAAAACGTTATGTGCACACAGGCCCTAACTGTGCAGATTCAACAACTTCTTAACCAACAAGTTGCTCCCGATTACTTCCTCAAACGCAGGAAAATGTCAAGGAAAGGAAAAAACGACATGCACAAAAACATCAACTGAAAATGAAGTGTATGAAACATCCAAATGATTTGTTTGAACAACTGAAGACGGAACATAATCTGGACAATAGGAGTTGATTGACTCGTGGTTGGCAGAACAAAATGGGGGCAGTCCAGTAGACCTTACCACACGGAAGAGAGAAACCTGTTGCTGGCCTGCAGCCTGTTTCCAGACTGAGAATGGAAACAATTCTTCCAAGTGAAAAAAGAGGAAGGCAGCAGTGTGGAAACACAAAAACAACAAAGCACATTTTAACTACACTTAAGGCTAAGTCAGCTGCCTCCCCAAACTTGAACAATCAAGGAAAGAAATTGCCAATGGATCCAAACCGTGTCCAATTTAAAAGCATCTTTGCACCTTCTTTCAGTATTAACAAAACAAACAGGGTTAAAAGATGCTAAGTAGTAAAACTGTTATCATTGCATTATATAAAGTTCTTACCTTCCCATTCAAACTCATTGCTGTTATCTGAAGGTGTGTCTATGTCGTCGAGGTCCAGCTCTGTACTTTCATCCAGCTCATCAGAGAGAAGAGAACCTTCACTGCGGTCGAGTGTGAGACTGATGTCCGGAGCTGCAAGCTTCTTCTTTGCCTTCTTGCCATGGTCCATTGCATAGCCTGGGGTAAGTGCCAGATCATGAGTGCTTATACTGCTTGTAAGAACAATTAAAAGGGTATTTTTTCCAAGTCTGTTATTATAACACAATTCTGTAGTTCAGCCAAAGCCAACATGAGGCTTCATTCGTCTGAGTTACACAAATCAAATGGCATCTTCTTCCAACGTTCGTCTTTCAGTACAAAAGTCTCTCTGTGTGTTTCTGTGCCTCCACAGCAAAAGAAAACAGTCTGATGGAGCATTCACACATCAGGGACTCTGTCCCGGATCAGAGTACACTTGACCCCAAAGTCCAGTTTGTGAGAGGCTTTTGTACAACAAAGACTATGATGGAAGATACCCCCTTTGCGTAAGCCTAACTGAACTTCAGAATACAGTTTTGCACGAACAAGGATGAACAGGAATGATTACAGTGACCAATAACTCTGTCAACATACATGCAGGCATGTGAGTTGTAAGATAGACTTGAAAAAATGTGAAAATGTGCTTGTTTACAACTCTGTTTTCATTACCAGGGTCTATCTCTTCAGAGGTTCCTGCAAAAAGCTCATCTTCCAGCTCCTCTTCCTCAGGTAGGGGCCTAAAAATCAAACAGCAGGTGAGTATACCTTCAGTAAGATTTCATGTGACTTTGAAAACACAAACATGTGATACAAAGCTGTGCACCACGATTTAAACGTGCTTTACAACATTATGAGTGATTGACAATACCGTGGAAAGTCCTCATCCTGCCACTCTTCCTTCAGCTCAACTCCTTCCATTCTTAGGCGAGCTTCTGTTGTGGCGACTGACTCTTGGCGCTCCAGACTAGGAATGAAAACACAAAAAAAGGTTATGACATATTTTATGTTTAGTGATCTCTAAAAAGGCCCTCTTGTCCTACGAATGTATTAAGATCAAGAGCAACGCCAGCAGAGCTTATCCATGACAAACAAAACTCAAGCAAATAATTAGTTGTCTGACAACGACTGCTTGTGACTTGTACAATCCTCAAAGGATTATAGGGGGGACGTAGACCAGGAGTCAAAGGCAATTTCTGTTCTTGAGTTAATATGTCAGCAACTAAAACAAAGTCAGTGGATATGGTGACAGTCATGTAACGCTACACGATAATACACCTGACTAAAGCTAAACAAAAGAGCAGGATTATACACTCATCAAACAAGGGTGGGGATAGTTATGTTCTGAATATGATAGGCTATGTTGTGCAACACAATAATGGAAAAAGTTAATTTGATTTTAAAGGATTCAATGTAGCAAAAGAAAAAAAGAAAATCTCATTATGTCGCAATATATTATTTATAAGCTCTACTAATGTGTAATGTTGAGCACACTTTCCCTCTGGTGGGCCAACAGCAGCCTCTACTGACGCTCTCAGTGAACATTTGAAATCTGATGTAACAATTATTTTGGTAGATGTAGTTTCTAATATCCCACGAGCTAATTAATGCAAACAGAGTTAATACTTTAATATCAACTTATGTATTGATGTGTCTGTAGAAGTATTAGTCATGAGATCAGTTTTAACAGTTGCTAGTAAGAGATTGTGTGTCATGTATTGTCCAATTGATCATATGAATTGCCAAATAAGTCCAGACAACTTTTTCCAGTAATTTCCAAAATGAATACAGCTTACTCCTCAGTTTGCATCACCCAAGATTTTAGTTACAATGCACATGACATTACAGGTGAACAGGTAAAATGGCATGAAACATTTTGGCATTCTGGTACTTTTTGCAACATTTAAGCACTGTTTTTATTTTAAATTGCCATTTCTCAGCTTCACGAGAAATGCAAATTTAAACACAGTCCTAGCCAATGTTTTTGGGGAAAAGGGTGCTTTTAGGAGGAACAAGAAGAAACTTCCAATACTTACTATATAATAAAGGATAATAACAGCTTTTTCTGTGCTGTGGTTAACCACGCCTGTTACTTAACACCTTACCATTACATCAACTCAGAGAAATCCCTGTTTATGATATGCCAAGCATTATGTGCTTCTTTACTAACAGTCCGCAAAGGTTAACATAGGCATATTGCTTTTTTTCAACATACCACTTTGTTTTGATATGGACAGGTACTTTGTGTTGCAGTCAGTGTGCTAATGAATACATAATTCACAGTCCTATATGTTGATCGTGAAGAGAAGTTTCAGCTTGCAGCTGGCAACATAATCAGATCACTGGCTTCTTGAAAAGCTTACAGGCTTGTATTAAGGGCTTAGTTTATAAACCATAAGGGTACTCACTAATGCAGATCATGGTATCTGTATCTTTGCTGTACAGAGCTCCCTTTGATGCATTAATCACATACACAACCGTATTTGTGCTCCCAGACACAAAAACATTCTGGGCATTTGGTACTCAACATTTCAAAAAGTTTAGCTGTTTGCTCATGTACAGTGCTAATCCCCATATTACATTTGAAATCCAACTGAGAGAGGGAGAAGTGCCACAGGAATGTGGTTTCCTGAAAAGAAACTCTTGCAATCAAAGTGCACTGGAGACCAAGCTGCGTGTAAAGGGAATCAGCCACACTGAGGAAAAGAATTGATGAAAGAACTTTTAAAAACTATAATAATGCAGATGGTTAGGATTAGGGTGCAGATGAGATTGGAAGATTTGACCAAAATGTTTAATGAGAAGTTATTTTTCATGGTCATGATTTCATCAATCTTAGTTGACAGGAGGAACATTATTTATTGTTAACATCTTTGCAATATGATTCTCTTCTTCATCTACACCTTTTCATTGTGCTGTCTACCCCATAAACTCTTCTTACATCCCATCTTTATTATGAAAAGGGCAGAGAGCCATTACGATAACATGCTATATTTGAATTTAATTCCCTTACAGAGATACAGTGCTAGCTGGTTGGACCCACTGCACTGTGTTCCCCCGGCATGGTCCCGTTTACAAAGGCCATTATGATAAGCTAATCTGTCTCTGTCAGATAAAGATCGGAGTGGGCTATTCTGGCACGGGTGAAGCACCCTCCGAGTTTATATTTCTAATTCCTCTGTCATTAAAACTGCTGGTTATTCTATAGGAAGATTAAAAAGGCAAAAGCACAATACATACACAGCAACACATTATCCTTTCAAACACAGATCAACACAGTGGGCATTTCCAGACGATTAATACGTTTGTCAAAGGTCAGCTAAATGATGCTGTGTGCATATAATGCTGCACAGCTGTCCACAGATGTTGCTAACTATAACCTGCAGCGGCTCGAGACAATGACAGTTACACCTGTACAATATCATGCGGACCAAAAAATTGCCATGCAATATACTACATTCTCGAAGCTTATGAAGTGTTGATTTAAATCTATGGTAATTTTTCACATCCTAGTCCGGACAAAATTAGATGAGATTGTACATGTTACTGTTATTGTGTCCACTCCCTCTACAATGTTCAGGAAATAAATGCTATTAAATGCTATAGCAACCTCAGTCTAGCTTCTACTGTTCCTGCTTTTTTGGCTACGCCATAAATACGGGGATGCCATAAGGTTTGGAAAGCATATGTCCTCCTCTTTTGGTATGCCTTTTTGTAGGCCAAGCATTGATTTTGAATGTCTGTAACCTACATGTTTGAAAGCCAGTGTTGGGTCCCATTATCATGTTAACAGTATTGTTCCTTTTTGTTTTCTGGGTCAAACAGCAAATAGTGGCAATTAGAACTGCCATTAGAGCTGCAACTAACTCATTATTTTCATTGCTGATAATCTGTGGATTATTCCAGATTAATGGATTAGTTGTTTGGTCTATAAAATGTCTGAAAATGGTGAAAAAAAGTGTTGATCTGTGTTTTCCAAAGCCCAAAATGACGTCCTCAAATGTCTTGTTTTGTCCACAACTCAAATATATTCCGTTTACTGTCATAGAGGAGTAAATAAACCAGAAATATTCACATTTAAGAAGCTAGAATCAGATAGTTTTTACTTTTTATTCGTAAAAAAATACTCAAATGGTTTAATCGGTTATCAAAATAGTTGGTGATTACTTTAATAGTTGATAATTAATCGATTCATATTTGCAGATCTAACTGATATTGGTACTGGATAATCACTGGCCTTTCAAACTGGAAAACATTCAAACACACTTGAACATAGGCTGCAGACACCAGGATCAGGTGCTGGAGTCTGGGAGAACCGCACTGATGAAACCAGAAACTAGCTAGCAACATGTAGGCCAAACATACAAAGGTATATACAGACCTTCCGATGGGTCCAGGTGGTGATCGTGGCTGTGGGAGGCTCACCGGGGTAGAGCTTCTTGCTCCCGGCTGTTTCTGCTCATTGTCTGGAGTTGTCCTTTCCTGTGGCGTACCTCTTGTTTTGGTTAGACTCTCTGGAAGTGCCTCTTCGCCATTTTCGATTGTAGAAGCTGTGCTATTTTCTAATTCGTCTAATTCCTCCTCATCACCTTCTCCCGACACTCCAGAAGATGAGGGACTAGACGTCTGTCTGTTGTTTCTCAGCTCCTCATGAGTCCTCCTGGGTGTGACAAAATCTGGGCTGCTATTGTTCAAATTCATATCACTTACACCCTTCAGCACCGCTTCGCTCTCAATCACATCCGATGCCATGAGTTTCTCCTGTCGCCCTAGATCTAGACCGGATCCGAGTGAAAGAGTCCGACAATGAAACGTTAAAACACCGGTTTGCTAGTTAACCTAAATCAGACAAAGAGCCGGATCTGACTTGCACAACTTCTTTAAAAGTTTGCGGCTAGCGTGCTAGCTCTCTCTCTCCTACCCAAGAGGACCGTTGTTGACAGCTACCGTTAGAAACGTATTAACCAAATTGTGTTAAATGTCACACAGGGTGTACAAATAGTCACCTTTTCTAAATGCGTCACAGTGCGTGAACTCGGGAGAGCAAAAAGTATGCTAGCTTTGCATAAGCAGCGGTGCGCAGTGATCCTACTTATCAATTTCCTCCCTTCCTTCCTCCAAGTCAGAATGTTCTCCTGCGGACGTAACGTTGGTCACGCTAGCTTATGCGCTACAGTTAGCTAACTAACTTAGCCACAGCAAAAGACTTAACGCCCGGCATTAATCCATCAAATCAAGCCAGTTGTCAACTACGACACAACGTTTGGACAACCGTCCCATGGGTCCATGTAAAGTTAAAGTCAGTGTCCGCTGATTTAACTCGCCGGATCCACCGATATCAATTTCTGCAATGTAGAATACGGTTGTTTGCTAACAAAGCTTGCTAAGCTAACTTAGCGAGCGTGCTATGGAGTTGCCAGTTGTGTTTCCTGCAGGTTCGTATCTGAACTTTCTACTTTCATCTCTCGAGCACAAAGCACACAAAATATTTATTTGAATTTATTTTTGGTGCATCGTTTTCACCACCTGATTAATGATGTTTTTCACCGCATCCTGTTGCGACGCAAACTCTCATTCTATATTATTAAAATGTCACGCATTTCATGTTGAAACGACCAAACAAAGTTGATAAAGTGCATTTCTCTTCAAATGTATTTCGAAATATATGTTTCGAAATACATTTGAAGATAAATGCATCTGTCATGTATGTCATATAACTACAGTAAGAGGCTTTGATATAGGTCAATAGATAATATATGAGTCTAAATGTTTCTGACTGTTTTATGTAAAATGTGCAAACCTGGCACCCCTGGCAGATTCGATCCTTCCATTTAACTGTTGAGGTGTCACTGCAGGATCTGTTCACCACTTTCCATCACATCTTTTCAAGAAATTAATTAATTTCAATTTCCAATCTGTATTTGATTCCACATAAGACAAATTCCACAAATAGGATTTTAATCAGATTTTGAAACAGTTACACTAATCACTGCAATAAGTCTTTGTTTTACCCTCAGTGACAGTGACCAATCTTTGCCACTAGATGGAGGCAGATGCTCACTTAAACACTGCAGTCTGGTGGGGATGCCTTTACTGATAAAAATCCGCCATAACTTCAACCTTTGTAAAATGCAATCTGGACGAAAGTCTGATATATAATTGTTATTAAAAATATAATTACATGAGCCATGTTTAACCGATGTAGTTCATGCACATGGTAAGTACATATTCAGAAACTAGAGGATGTTACCTTTCAAATGAAGCCTCATACATGCAATTTACATGCATTAAGCTTTTCCACCTGGGTATGACAAATAGGCGAGAATTTCACACAAAAAAGGAAGGTGTTGAGAGGTTAACTTAAATTTCCACATGGTTCCAGCCAGATGTATCTATGCTGTTGTCTTATTTGTAATTCAGCTAGAATTACATGTCTTCTTTTAATAATGATATTCTCAAATTAATATTGTGGCAATCATGCCTCAGGCATGGCATTATCAATAAATATTTCAGGCTAGTATAGAGCATGTCATTCTATTTAGTTTTAAGAGCTTTCAGCGACACTTCCAAACTGAAGGGCGCCAACTGCAACAAATGTGCTATAATTTCTCTTTTGGGGATAATTGCCATTTTACTAACAGACCTCATGGTTAAAAAAAAAGAGAAGAAAAGACAGCTATAGATCTAATATAATGATGCTGCCTGGTTAATACCTCCTCTGTGTGCAGCGGATCATTCAGTGTAATTTCTAATTAACACGTTGCTATTTACTCTGTTGGATCATTAGGCCTCATCACAAAAGGATAATCCAGTCAAATTGAGAGTTTATGCTTCCCTTCCACCTTCCACCATGGTGCTGTTTGCTAATGAGTCATGTTGTAATTATCTAACAAATTAAGACAAATGTTGCCTGTTTAGCCAAGATAAATGTACTGAGCCAGGCTATAGCATTAACACATACAACACTATAGAAGCATGTATCCTGCAGTGTTTCTAGTACATTCATTTCACATTTATACTCCACATGTCACAGAGAATATAAGAATAGCAGTGGGATTTTGATTAGGCTAATCATGACTCTGTCCTTATCCTTACTTTATTTTTATTTTTTTAAGTTATGAATTTATATGTGAAAATGCAAAATTTGATAAATGACAATAAGGAAGCTTTTTTAGCAAAAATCCTACCAGAATACGATATTGTTAAGACAGAAAAAGCCAGCGCAAAGTAGCCTTAGTGACTGTTTTAATGTTTGTGTTGCATTGTTCATTACAGTAAACCTCTCTCGTCAATGCAACGAGCTGCTATTGTTTTTCATACAGTTCCTCTCTAGCAGTTGGTTTAAACATTAAAGTAGCATTGTCTGATGCAGGATGTATCTCCTTTTTAAAAGTAACACAAGAACTCCATATCTCAACGCAGATGCTGCAGCAGACCCCTCCTTTCATGATGAAAGGAGGGATGAACGTTATAGGATCAGAGATGGGAGCTGTAACCTATTTGTGAAGAGGAATCATTAGGAAGGTTCTCCAACCAATTTCCATAAGTGGGGTAGCGGGATGTATTTAGGCTACTCGAAGTATATCACTAATGAGAAAAGACAAAAAGGATTCATGTGCATGTTTTATGCAATCTCTTTCTGGGTGTAGATGAATAATTATTTATGATTGCAAAGCCTAAAAGGGAGGCAAAAAGATAGCAACTGCAAAGAGACTGGTAAAAAATTTAAAGAGGAAGTTAAATGAATATTTAAGGGCGGATGAAATATTTAATGGAAACAAATGAGCAAAACATTTAAAACGGCATGATAAATAGTAGTGAGTGCCATTAAAATGACCCTCTTAATTTGTGCTATTTGCTGCAGTAGCCATAAGGTCTCATTCATACTGCTAATGGTGCGAACTGAGGACTCCGACAATTGTTTTCAACATGCCACTCATTATATGAGGACGTTGTGTCTGTAACCCAGGGCTGACCTCATAGCTGAGAAATATTAGCCTTTGATTCAGTGGAGTTTGTATTGATGCCACAAGGCAGAAACAATTCATGTTTTATTGACCTTCTTCAAGTTGAGGTTAGGGTTCTGAAAAAAAACACATAATGACATAAATTCTGAATATGGTTGCAGTTAATTTCTCAAGAGACATTCTACATTCGGGTTTATGATAACATCCGTGTTTCAGTCTGATACTCAACTTATTTTATTTTTTATAAATGTTCAACTTACCAACATCGAAACAAAAATAAATGTAGAGTATGTACCAGCACAGTTCATTTGTTTTCCAAATGTGAAAATGATTAAATCAGCAAACAAATAATTATTCAAGTCAATGAGAACAATTATCTCAAAGACGCCTCTGAGACTTGGATGTGCATACTGAATTGATTAATTATCCTGCTAAAGATAATTGAGTGGAGCTAGATCTTTGACTGCTTCCTTTCAACGTACTCTTACCTCCATGTGGATCTTGAAGAATATCACCTCCACCCTTAATTATTATTATTACATGTGGTGTTGGGAAGGTTACTTTTGAAATGCAATAGGTTACAGATTACTTGTTCCCTGTTTAAAATGTAATAAGTATTGTAACTATTTTAATTACTTCATCAGGTAAGTTATTACATTTGAGTACATTTCGATTACTTTTCTAACATGTTTTAAACTGAGCAATAAAGCTCAGAAGTCCTAAAAATATAAATGTAAAGCAGACAGTGATGTTATCTGGAAATATGCCAAAAGAAGACATTGCTGCACAGAGAAAAGCAAAGATGAATGTTAAATTCTACATATAAACTTTTTACCTCAAATAATGCATTCAGATGTAACCCCTTTGTAATAACCAACATTTTGATGTACTGTCATTTAATTCCATATCTTTCTCAGTAACTGTATCCGATTACAATGACATCATTTTGTAATTTAATTACAGTAATTTAGTTGCATGTAATTTACGCCCCAACACTGTCGTCGTGAACACTGTGTGTGTGTGTGTGTGTGTGTGTGTGTGTTGTACATTTGCTTATTGAAAAGAATATTTTATTCGCTTTCAAAAGGCAGACTTTTTACACACAAGTTTCAATTATAATAAAGTTGTAGCTTATAGCTTATAATAATTATAATAAAGTTTCAGAAAACTTCAAGGGTCATTGTAACTGATATTACTACTACTACTACTAATAATAATAATAATCAGAACCGTATACCGTGATACTGCGAAACCGTGATATATTCTGAGACGGCCATTATACCGTTAAAAAAAAAAAATCTCATACTGTTGCAACCCTACATGTGGGACTTTTAAAGAGCTGCATTGTAATTTTGCAGTCATCTTGCTCTCTACTACTCCACATTATTTCTGGTTCAAAAGGGGGAAAAAAATCTAAAAATGTCCATGGCTAGAAATCAATGGCTACTCTTCTCTTACTTAAACTTCACGAACCTTACAATATATTCTAATCTTTATTAAATTGCCTATTAAATGTATAAAAAATGTAGCAGTGTACTGTGTGCGTCTGTCCAAGTTCAACTTTGTCAGCGGCGCGGTGTCGTGCCCCGACTAACCCGTGGGCAGACTATTACTTACTCCTGAGCCAGACAGAGATCATTACCTCTGTGAATGATGGCAAGGTAGCCCGAGCCCAACAGCTTTATTTCCCAGCTCAACTCGGCGGACGCAAGCCATCACATCCTGTTAACAATTCCATGGCTCCACCATAAAGATAAGCTCTCTCAATCAGCTCCGTCTGTCTCAGTCGCCACTGAAGGGCCATCAGTCATCACTAGCCGGGACGGGGAGCCCTCCATATTCACTCGTGATTGACACCGTTTAGATGATTCGGTCAGAATCACTGGGCTGTTTATTTTTCCTCTGTGGACCACTGTACTGTTTTGTGATTAAGGGAGTTCATGAAATATTTATTCTTGATAGCAGCAGGGGTGGAATGTAACTAAGTATATGTACCCAAGTACTGTACTTAAGTACAATTTACTTTACTTGAGTATTTGTGTTTTATGCAACTTTAAACTTTTACTTCAGTACAATTCAGAAGGAAACATTGTACTTTTTACTCAACAGTAATTGTTACTAGTTACCTTTTACATATAAAAGCATGTTATGCGTATATGATATAATGCAGTTATATACTAATAATGCACCCAGTAGTTTACAACGTATCTAAAACTGTCCCCACATTGAAGAACTACAACATTAAAATGCTCTTATGTATTTGTTAGTGCTGAAAACAGAATAATGTAATATTCTATAAAAATATAACACTGTCAAAGTAGCTATTCTGCATGAGTACTTTTACTTTTGATCCTTAATATGCATAAGACAATATGAAAATTTCATGTCATGATTATCCTTGCCAAAATTAATGTGATTCACGATATTATCCCGATAATCAATGGAATATGCCTAAAACTCTTAACACAGCACTAAAACATACTGCAATCACTTTACCTTACATTTTGTTTTGTTGTGACTTCTTTCTTGAAATATAACAACTTTTTTTCTCATAAAATTATGACTTTTTTTAAAGAAACAAATATCTTTATTGCATCACAGATAGGACACTGTAGTAAACTGCAGTCAATTTGTGAGGATATTCACGATATTCATGATTATCCCGATAATGGAAATTCACCACAATCAACTTATTGTGAGTGTTTTCGATTATTGAATCTTTAAAGTACATTTTGCTGATACTACATGTGTACGTTTATTTAAGTAACATTTTGAATTCAAGACTTACTTATAATGGAGTATTTTTAGACCATGGTATTTCTACTTTTACTTAAGTAAAGGCTAATAATAGCCTAATAGTAATGTGTTTATTTATATAGTACCTTTCAAGAGCAGACATGTGCTTCACAGTAAAAGGCAAAAATAGCAAATAAAATACAAGGCAACAGACATGAAACACAGGCATCAAACATAAAAGACACAAAACGTATTTCTTCTTCTTCCACTGGATATCAGCCGATTAAACTTCATGCAATCAGTCTTTTTTTACTCTGAGCAAATATTGGTCCATTTCATGTGGAATCTTTCAAATGGCGAGATGAATGAAGTCAGAGGCGTTGACATTTTAATCAGAGTGAACATAAGAAGCCAATTGTCACCATCAAACCGCATGAAGGTCGTTTCAGTTGTTAAAGATCTGCTTGCCATAACATTTAATCGTTACATCCTAATGATTCGTTTACATGTGAGATCAGGTTGATATTTTATGTATAAGCACACATTCTGTCCAAGGCCTTTTATTCTATTAACCTGTCCTGTCTTTATTAGATCCTTTCTAAGATAATTCCCATATGGCTTAGCCTTTGATAAATATGCTTTTAGGTCTATCTAATTAATGCATTCCGCTGTGATTTTCTTCACTTGTCACCCACTCTTTAACCTCATAGCGGAGGAACAGACTTTTCCTACTCAAATTAAAGGTCCTCCGAGACGCTGTACATGTGTGAGCTAATGATGTAGTGCGCTGTACAACCTGATATCTTATCTGGAGGGCCTTGTTGAAATTTGTGAGTAGAAATGAATTATATGACCTCACTATTATGGAGTGTGGGTATATTCCAAGCAAACATGTTTTAGTTTATTGTGTCTGTTCTTAACTGATAATTCTGACATTTTAGTTTGATTGCCTCGTGAGTTGAGAGTTTTTTAATAGAGGTTTGGTTGTGTGTTCCTGTACAATCAAAATATTAAGCAGATATTTGTTTTGTGATGAGGGTTTCATAGTGGCTGAAATATGAAGTGTTTGTTGCCATATTACAGTTGATAGTGTTTGATTATTTGCACCAAGAGACTGAAACTCTTTACATTAATTTGAATCAAACAAAGCTACATTTAGATTCATGCGGGCACAGACCGATAAAGCGATGGATCGGTGTTGAGACAGCATTTCTGGAGGGACACAGGAGGATAGGCCTCCACTAGCTAAGTGTACTTTTTCCAAATTAATTAAACCAATTCAGCATTTTTTAATGTTCTACTCAATTTTCCCTTTTACTGCCAGCATAATTGCAGTTTCCAGCCATGTGACCAAGGGACCATTCATAGATATAATGAATGGGATGAGGTGGTGATCAGCATCGACTCTCGGCCATTTTTGTAACAAAATTTGCTTAATGAGAGAAAGGCCAGCTGTACTCTTTAAGTTATTGCAATAAAATCTGTTGCATAATAAGTTCTATAATGTGCGAGCGTGCGTGTATATATATAATATGTTTACAATAAAACTCTGTTAACAACTCCAACATTGCAACATTGTTTGATGTATCCAGCTGTCACTCGTTACTATAAAATAATACAATGTGGCTAAACAGGAAAAAATGGCTTTAAAAAGTCACTACAGGATTTGTTGTCTGGTTCTATGGTAACAAGGCCGAGGGTGCCTGCTGCTAAAGCAGAGTGCTTACAAATAGTGAAGATCGTCTTTATACACATTCAGAGCAAAGGTTGTTAGGGAAGAAGAGCTCAGGTTCTTGGGTGGTCAGTGAGAGCGTTAAATTCACAAACAAATAAGACAAATAAATGAGCATTTTACTGCAGTATCAACTGCATTTATGTCACAGTAGGAATGATGGATCAGTCGAGTTGAACTTTTCCGCATCGTTGTCCAAAGAGAGCTTGATAATAACATTTAGGGGTGGAGTCAGCGATTCTATTCCAATACATTTTTTGTCCGCTAGCTGTCTGTTCTGTGTGTGCGCTGAAAAATAAATCATGTTCATGCACAGTCCTGGTTCTGTAATGCACAGGACAGAGGAAAGGTCATGGATGTATAAAAAGAAAGGCGTGGGAGCGAGAGGGACGGTAAACCTGGCTTCTGAAGGAGCACTGGTGGAAGGGGGGGTATTTAATTGGGTGTTAAGTTCAAATATCATCGTTGACCCCACCTCTGTTTATAATCTAGGTCTATAAAAAATGTGAGATATAAAACCTGTGCAGTTGTGATGTCACAACTCTACTATGTATACAGTAGGTAGAAAGTGACACTGCAGTGCTGTTACATTTCCTGGCTGCAATGACGGTGCAGAGCGCAGATGCAGAAGACCAGGAAACATTGACCAATCAGAGCACACTGGGCTTCGGGAGGGGGGGGGAGTTAAAGAGACAGAGGGTGAATACAGCTATATTCAGACAGACAGTATAAGAAAAATAAAGTGTTTTTTGAACATAAAACCATGTAAACATGTTCTGGTAGAAACCCAAAATACAAGTGAAAAATAAGTGCATAATATGGAACTTTTAAAATTAAAATAAAACATGAACAAAAACTGGGATTAGCAGTTTGATATCTTATGATGAGCACAGCTTTTATTAAAATTTAAGACACTGATTTGCAGAATAAAGATGTGTAGCCTATTGTTACATTAGGTTAGGTGAGGTTATTCAGAGTAAGATTAGTGTCAGTTAAGGTAAAAGAAAAATGTTGGTCATGTTTATTGTTCCTGTTAAATTGAATACTGCCTAATTGACTTCAACTGGTCTACATGTGACATGTACAGTAACATACACATCATTGTACAACACTATTAATACAATAACAGTTCATTTTCCATTACATCAGGTTCACTGAGGACACTAATTTTAAAGACCAGCACACTACTTATAACTCAGTAAAGAGTTATCATATTATTGAGGCAAAATAGAATTTTGACACTAGTCTGAGTTATCAAACAACCTTTAGTACATCTATTGTCAAAATGCCAAGAATCTTTCAAAGTCAAAGATTGATCAACCCCTCAGCCAACACCAAACTCTTTGAAGCATTCCTTTTATGTAGCGTGTCAGACAAGCCTACAGGTAACTGTCAGTGCATGCATCTTACATCCAGTGAGTGATGAGAAAAAGCAAAACTTATAATTACTCTCTCTGTCTCTTTTTTATGATAAATGTTTAAGTTACCATCCACACAAAACAATAAATATTGTGCACAAAAGCTGCTGTTTTCCCCTCTCTGGCTTCAAGGCCTCTAAAGAATTTATTCACCATTACAGCCAAACAGTGTAACTACAAAAATACTTTTCCTTGTCTTTTTAAAAAAGATGAAATATTTTCTCTGCTATGTAATTCTCCTCTCTGTATTTCGAGAGATACTGACCTAAAAAGGTTGATCAAAGACTGTTGGAACTCTACAGCCTGCAGCAACCAATAAATTGGTCCATTCGATGTTTTGCACTGACAAATTATTCTCCAGAGTACTAACATTCTTGGTAGCAACTCAATTAGCAAGAGACAGATGTAGCAAGAATTCACATTTATGTTTCATAGACCTTTCAATATTTTATTATTTCAGTGCATGTTAGCACGGACCCTTTTATGTCACAGAAATGATAACTATTTGCTAATTCTCACATAAAGTGATAGTTGTTTTGGTGCGTATTGCAGATTTGTGGGGGAAACTACACTCTGTATGAATCCCTTTAGGCTTTTACACAATGTTGGAATGGCCTTGAGCGACCATATGCTTTAAAGTGGCTGTTAAAAGCCAATATTTCTTATTATCGCTGAGGGGAGACCGGTTCCGCTCGCTGTCAATGTAAAGAGAAATGTCGACAAAGGAAAGTGGAAAAATCATACCTAGGAGAAAAATCACTTATTAATGCAACCCTTTGTGAAGTTTATATATTTAAACTTTATGAGTTCAGTCTGTCCTGTGACATGATACTTGTCTTGTTGATAACTGACTGAAAGACTGCAAAAATACATCTCTGTTATTGCCATTAGTTTGAGCAAACAGAATGACCTTTTTTGATTCGTCTGACTTGATTAGACTGATGAAAGTGCTCCTCCGTTAATTGTCTGTCAATGCACTGAAAACACTACAATCACTGTTGTCTTTAGGGGAGATAGGGTAAAGATTTTAACTAATAGATATCAACATTAAACTTCCGCAGTTGGTTACTTACTTTAAAACAATATTTTCTTTGTATTACAAGTTTTCTGAAATGTTATGTTTAAATATGCAAATGAGACATTATCTTATTAAATATGTGCTAATTTGCATACATTTCCTGAACAGAATCTGAACACTGGATAAAGCCAGGTTCAACATTCTTGTTTCATTTTGTTGACATATTTTACAGAATCTCTTTTTATCACTCCATAAATCAGAAAATACTGTCAACAGCCATAAAATAGCAATGTTTGCCATGTTCTTAGGAATAACATGTTCTATAAATCAGGCATTGAATGATATATGAACAAACTCGTCTGTAAAAACCTTCAAAATAAAGATAGGAATGAAAATTAAAAGTTTGGTGTATGTACTGTAAAATTCCATACATTTTGCAAGACACTGCAGGTGAATATATGAGTAGAAATCATGACACTCCCCCAGCTGATTACTTACTTTTGTATTACATGTTTTCTGAAATGTTATGTTTAAATATGCAAATGAGGCATTATCTAATGCTAACTTTTGGTGAATTTAGGAGACTTCTACAGAAGCAAATAGACAAAGTGTAGTATAATAAACGCCGTAATGTGTATTTTGATGTTTTCTTCCCACTAGTCTGAAATGTCATGGAAGCAAAATAGCCCAAAATCTCAAAATCGACAGTGCATGAAAAAATGTTTTTGCCTGTAGTGTCTCGTCTTAAAAAACAACAATGATTTGCCATCTACCTGGTCTTCGTTGCACAAGGGAATATAGACTGTCATTAATATGCATGGGTCCCTCTTGTCTATGTTTGGGCGTTTGATATTAACCCTCAGAAACACTCGTGACCTTTTGCACCAAACCATATGGTTAACAGTGAGCGATCTCCCTGCTGTTCAAGCATCATTTACCTCAGAAAGACACGAAAACAGAAAGCGTCACAACACAACTCAATGAAGAACAATTCAGTTCACCGAAGAAATTTAAATGAACCATAACTTATTTTATTTTTCATACATGCACATTTCTTTATGGAGCATTATATGTAGCGCTTATGCATAGTGGACATTAATTCTTCAGTGTATTGTGTATGTGTACTTATGGATTACAGAGCATCAACAACATAAATATATGATTATACTCACGTTATGAAAATCAAACATTAGGGATTACCACCTTATGTCACAGGAGCTGAATCCAGACGTAGTGACGTACCGATGCATCTCCACAGATACAAATAACATTTTTCTAAAAACATGCTGAGCCGTGGCATGTGGCGGCTGAGACAAAACACATGGTGCACTTTCTGCTATGCAAATATGAAATGGAACCAGAGCACAATAACAGCTTTATAGTCTCACTGTACATTTGCTCTGAACATCTGAGAATACCAGACTGCATAATTAACTGCCAATGAAATGTTCCCTCGAGTCAGTCTTCTGCTTTATTAACAAAGTAATGCAGTTATTTTTAATTGGCCATTTCATTGTAAACCAAATTAGATAAAATGACACAGGCTGAAGAATAGTGTATTGTCTTCTTTACCTCTGTATTCCAAATGACATATGGTCATGACAAATTATATTTTCTTCATCAAACATAAATAATATGATCTAAAATATACTCTGCTGAAACAACCTATATATACATTATATATTATTTACTACAAGTCAAGTCAAGTCAAATGTATTTATATAGCACATTTAAAAACAACCAAGGTTGACCAAAGTGCTTAACAGAGAAAAAAATCAACAATACATACAATACACTACAAGGTGTAAACCTGGGTATTATGACAAATACTGTATATTATGTCAACATACAGTAGGTGTTTATTATTATCTATATTATGAAAATGTAGATTTGTGTTATGACAGGGTTATTGACACAAAATAGTACGAAGTATATTATCTGTGTATGTCAGTGTTAGTGTTGATGAAAATTCAATAGTATTTTAAATTGTTATTTATTCTTGTGAAGGGCTCATTGCAGGTAGAACATGGTTTTCTCAAAAAATAAAAATAAAAGTCTCGTTCAAAAACAGTCGAAGGCACACTGTAGATTTTGTGAAAAAAAAGGCTTTATTTTACATGGCAATATATGTTTTAAAAAAAATTACCACTGAGTTGTGATCATCTTCTTCAGGGTCTAAATGGATTTTGAGTTTCCTGAGAGTTAAATATTGAGTTGGACCTAGTTGATTCTGGGAAATAAATCATTTTAATTTCCATGTTTTGTTATATGTATATATTTGCACATATCATAATGTGTGGAATTGTGACATACAGTAATGAAAATACAGTAGTGTTTACCACTTATTAGGTATAGTTTGCTTGTCTGTGGCAGTTTGATTGTGCACAGTAAAAAGTTTAAAGTATGTAAAAATAATCTGCCATGATTCTTATTTTGTTTAACATGATTTTGCCACAACAAAAAAACTCTAAAAAGGGACTGGAAGCACATCTACTCTTCTCCCTGGATCTGGCCTCAAGCCCCACCCACCACCGCTGAAATAGTTACGCTACGTCTTTTTTTTAAAATTCTTTATTTAAACATAGTGACGCTAGTCACTTGATTGGTTCCTAAGACATATGATGTCATAAAACCTGCCTGTCTGAATCCAGATTTTTGTTGTTGGCACGCTGCAGTTTGAAGGCAGAAATTCTCAGCCATGATGTTGACTGCTCATTTCACTCATGATATGTCTTATAGCAACTAAAAAACACCAT
>JAOVVB010246712.1:0-21000 GCA_028570985.1 Heterobranchus longifilis | reverse complement strand
ATCATGTATTAAATACATCAATATATCTATTAAATCATGTATTAAATACGTCAATATATCTATTAAATCATGTATTAAATACATCAATATATATCTATTAAATCATGTATTATATACATCAATATATCTATTAAATCATGTATTAAATACATCAATATATCTATTAAATCATGTATTATATACATCATTCCGTTCTGCCATTTGAAAAAAAAAATCTCTTCCTTGTGTTCTATGGTGGTGTCTCTACACTGTCTCGTGCTACACTGCCCCCACGATTTCTGGTGGTACTGCTCCGTTAAATCCGTATCCGTAAGCTTTCAGAGAACGTGCAGAAATATGGACGAAATGAACACAGAGAACAGACAGAAAGCTCCGTCCGTATCCGTATCTAACGTTGAGCATAAATGAGCCATAAGTCTGTTTCCTACACACAGCCCTGCATGAGGTCTGTGCACTGTTGTACCATTTTGTCTCTGAGTTTATTACTGTGTCGTTAACGTTATTAGCAGTTAATTGTTACATTAGATGTGTTATCTTTCCAGGTTTTGTGTGTTTACCCAGCCAACAAAGCTAACGATCAGTAGCCCAAAGCACACACTGGATAAAACTCAGACACAAACACACCTAGCTTGGTAAAGTTGTAGATTATTAACTGTGTGTGCGTGTGTGTGCGTGTTAGGCCTTCTGACCGGCGTGGTGGTGGACTCGGGCGACGGTGTGACACACATCTGTCCGGTGTATGAGGGCTTCAGCCTGCCCCATCTGACAAGACGCTTGGACATCGCAGGCAGGGACATCACCCGCTACCTCATCAAGGTATCCAGTCAGTCATGACAGTGTGAGACGAAAAACACAACAAAAGCTAGCAGTGAAAACAAGTTAGTTAGTCAATAGAGGATATATTGCACCAATGTGTCATTTTGATTGATTTAAAAGTATCTTCAGATTGTAGATATGAAGACGTAGTGGTGCTGCACCATCATAATGCACAGCAGCGTCATCATTCTTCTTCCAGAAATAGGGTGTTTAATTCAGATTTTCTGCAAAATGTTAGTTCAGTCTCATTAAATGGGTTATTATATATCATAATCTGGAATTTAGTAGTCTTGTTGCTCTATATAAAGGGGAAACTGGCATCATGTTCTTTGTAACATTTTTTGAGAAGATCTAGCAGCAGCACTAGTTCTTGTTTGAATAAATATACGAAGGGATGCAGTAAGTAGCTCAAAAGAATAATGCTTTCTGACCTTCCTTGCCTTCTTTTCTGCTTCTTTTTCCCCCCCGTCATCGCTCACCCTCTCCGGGTGCAGTTGTTGTTGTTGAGGGGTTATGCCTTCAACCACTCTGCAGACTTCGAGACGGTGCGTATGATGAAGGAGAAGTTGTGCTACGTGGGCTACAACATCGAGCAGGAGCAGAAGCTGGCGCTGGAGACCACTGTGCTGGTGGAATCATACACGGTAAATACTCGCATGTTTTAATTTTCAACATAATAAAACACTGATGAATCTACTTAAATGTATGTTTCATATAAGTGAGAAGTGAGGGTGCAGTCACTCTGTTAATACCTACAGAGGAAGTTTAGGTTGTGGCTTTTTGTACCTGTTTGTGAGAGTCATTTCACAGAGCTGGTAAACCGCTGCTGAGCTAGTAATGTAAGCCGGTGTTTGTGGTTGTCATTTCATCAGGTGTGCAGAGTGCACACACAGTAGGCAGTGTGCAGCCAGACTTTAAAACGAGTTGCTGCCCTCACATGGACATTGCGTGCATTATCCACTCAGTCGGATAGTCAAACAGGGGAAAAGGAATTGGATAAAACAAGAAACATAACACAAACATTTAAATAAAGACCCAAATAATTTCTGCAGTTTTAATAAACTTTAATAAATATGTCTCCCCTTGGACAATCGTGGTGGCATGTCATGTCATCTCACTCACTGTCCCCATGTTTCCTCCTCTCACCTATCTAATGCATGTACAATAAAACAAAAATGAAAACACCTCCTATTAAAGAAGTAGAGGAACAGGCAAAGTGGAAAAGTCATGGAATTTCAAAATCAAATTTTCCAGACCTTAAAGAGTCACGAAATTAGTAAAAATCCTTGAAAGTTTCAGAAAACATGGAATTTAGTTGTTTGATTAAATTCATTGTTACAGTAATCTTCTGAATAAAGTTTGAATCTGTTTGAATAAAGCAAATCAAATGCACCGATGGTACAATCAGTTCTCTTTCCCCTCATGCTTGAAAGCCAGTGTCAGACTGATATACGTGTTTATTAAACTATTTATTTAATAATGGAAAATTTATCGTCTGTGCCTGTAGTTTGACGTATTTGAGGGGAATATGATCATAACCAACTATTAGAGATTAGAAAAGGTTGCTGTTTAATTTTCATACAATAATTAACATTTGGAGTATGAGTATACTATACAGTTTTGTCCATGTATAGGTTGTGAATGGTCATGGCAATTTTTGTTATAGGTCCTTGAAAAGTCATGGAAAGTTTAGAAATTTTGTCCATGCGTCTAATATGCGTAGGAACTCGGAGAGTCAGGAAACTGAGACTGAACATGAGGATAAAGAGGACAAAGACTGTTGTCATATTTGGGATACAGATGAAAAAAAACAATGAATTTACTAAAAAAAAATGGGGACATCCACATTTTGTTAGACATTAAGCAGCTGTTTTTTCAGTTTGGCCATTTCTGCGTAAAATAGCAACATATTTCCTGCCTTCTGGGATTCTCCTTTTTGTTTTGTTTACTTTTTAAATGTAAAATGGGTTCTTTTCATGCACACAAGTTTCACATTTCTGCTCAAAATAGCATTGTAGAAAGAATCCCTCCCAAAGGATTTGTTATTCAAAAAACAGTGGCAGTATTTTGAAGTAATCAAAACTAATGGGGTAACTAAATCTGTTTCTGCACCGAGCTAAGTAGACTACCACATGCCCCTTGTTGGTTCTTTTGGCTGCTTGAGGACAGGGCAGCGCTGCTGACTAACTGTTTTCTCTGGGACTCAAACATATGGGGGTGCAGTGCTCCTCCACCAGGCTTGCTTTTCTTTCCAAGGCCCTTTTCCCTGCAGAGGGAACCACAGAATCTAAACGCAGGTCCTGAAGTCTGTGTTACTGCACGCCTTACCGAGCACATGTTGTGTCTCCGAGCTCACTGACCGTGTGTGTGTTTGGGTTAGTGTAGGCGACTGTGTGTGTGTGTGTGTGTGTAGGTGTGTGTGTGTGTGTGTAGGTGTGTGAACATGTATGTGTAAGTATCGTTTTGTGTGCACGAGTGTGCCGAAACAAGGAGGGCAATGTAACTGTGGCCGAAGGGCCCTGAACTGTGCGTTACATCATTTCCTGTGCAGCCACTTTGCGGCGGTGGCTGGGCTCCGCTTCCTCCCACTGCCCTCGGCTGAATGAAGCCTTTTTATAGTCACACACACATTCACTCTACTCAGTTTGGAGCCTACACTCTCTGTGCTTTTCCTTGCTGTACAATATTATCAGAGTCTTGGAGGATTTCAAACTGCAGTAGACACATATTCTTTTAAAAGGTTTATTGTAGGGCTCAGGGCCGTAATCCTCTCAGTCGATTAGTCATTTGGTCTTAGTCGATTAAGATTTCTTCAGTCGATTAGTCGCTTTTTATGCTTTTTTCATGCTGAATGACTAATTTCCAAGAAACTTATGAACACATCTCTATGAACACAAGATTTAAATTGGTGCTTTTGCATGATTCTTTGTGGAGAAACTCTGTTTTACAGATCTGTCGATTAAATCAACTAATCGATTAGATACAAAATCATAGGAGTGTTAGTCAACTAAGAATTTCTTTAGTCGAGGACAGCCCTAGTAGGGCTGCATCTAACGATTATTCTCATTGTTGATTTAATCTGTCGATTATTCTCTTGATTAATCGATTTGTTGTTTGGTCTATAAAATCTCAGAAAATGGTGAAAAATGTGAGTGTTTCCCAAAGCCCAAGATGAAAAATGTCTTGTTTTGTTCACAACTCAAAGATATTGAGTTTACTGCCACAGAGGCGTAAAGAAACCAAAAGATATTCACGTTTAAGAAGCTGGAATCAGAGTTTTGACTTTTTTTTTTCTTAAAAAAATACTCAAACCGATTGTCAAAATAGACAACTAATCGATTAATCTTTGCAGCTCTAGTTTCCTGAGAAGTTATGACTTCCTTTCCTACATCGCAAACAACCACTGAACAGCATCATTCTTAATTCTTACATTCAAGATTTATGACTCTCCGTTGAGTCATACATTAAATCCTACCTCTTCAGTGGTGTCATATTTTTTTTTTCCCGTCTCTTTTCATCTCTTCCTTCCCACACATCTCCAGCTGCCAGATGGTCGTGTGATCAAGGTGGGAGGAGAGCGGTTTGAGGCCCCCGAGGCTCTGTTCCAGCCCCACCTCATCAACGTGGAGGGGGTCGGAGTGGCCGAGCTCCTCTTCAACACCATCCAGGCAGCCGATATCGACACCAGGTGAGGCCAATGAAAGTCTGTTAGGGGTGTAACGCTACACAAAATTCACGGTTCAGTATGTTTTCGGTACAACAGGGAAAACAAAAAAAGAAATGCAGAAAATATTTTTTTTTTCAGATTCAGAAAACTTTATTGTCTGTCGTGACAGAAAGTCGTATGAAAACGTGGCTCAACATACAACATACAGTACGAAACACACTCAGACACTATACATACAGTATGTATTCCTAAAACAGAATAAAATATCTAGCATCAGTAATTTAGATGAATAAATTTCATTTATTTTGACAAGTATAAACATTAAACAGTGGCTCATTGGCCATGATTCCTACTGTAAGTCAAGGAACTCAAATACTGCATTTTGTCAGTCATAAAAAATAAATAACACACACACGTCAGTAATGCTCCATCATCAGACTCCTGATCTGCAGCTCGTTTTTCCAGGGCAGGAACAACAGACGTGAAGGCATATTGTTGCGGGACTCAAGCACTTTGACCATATGCTTTAATACGGTGTTCTCTATGACTGAGTGCTGTCACATAAACACAGCGAAGAACACTTTATAGCGTTAGTTACTTTGGCATGGGCTGAATCTGCAGGAGGTCGCTGTGGGGAGGACTCGCTTTCCACTCTGTTTTTGTTTTGTTCCGCTAATCGACACATTTGGGTGATGCCGTCGTAAATTAAAGGTTTAAGTGTTTCTACAGATATACCCGACTTCAGTTGAACAATGGCGGCGTACATTTACCACTCGTCGTCCATTGAGCTCGACTAACACCGCTAACCACGCTAAGATGACTAGCATGCTACAGCTGAGCTACGCTCTAGAAACAGACTATTTTTAATTGCGATTATTTTGACAGTTCTTGCAATTGCAATATGATTTGCGATATTAGAAGGAATTCGAAGTTTTGCATCATTATTCTAATTTTTACAGAAGTCCTGAGAGGCAAGCAAGATCTTTTTTTTTTTTTTTTTTTTTTTTGCCAGAATCATTTTTCTTTTCTTTTTTCATCTGTGAAAACAGGCGATTTTTTTCCCAGGCTCAATTTTTCTAAAAAAAACGTTTAGAATTCTTTTCACCTGTTTTCACAGATTAATTTTTTTAATTATTAGATTAGAAAAAATTACCTGGCAAAAAAAAGTATTGCTTACCTCTCACAGCTTCACGTACATTGTAATTGAAAAACGATTAAAATGATTACAGTCAGATTTTTTTGTATCTGTACGAACAAAGATGTTTTCTTAAGTCTGTAGAATACTATGTGTAGGCCGGGTCATCTCTGCAGCACCACGATATTTAACTTAAAATTGTATTTTGACACATATTTCACCTTTAACAAATATTGTGCCTCCTTCGATTTGAAAATTGCAGTAGGCCATATAGCGATTTCGATAAAATTCCAATTAATTGTTCAGCTCTGCACACACACGCACGCACGCACGCACGCATGTACACACGCACACACGTACACACACACACACACACACACACACACACACACACACACACAGATATGTGAAGTGGTGGTGTCAGCCCAGCTGAACTCCCACTGAAGCAACAGAGGGTTTTAGATATCAAACTAAATATTTCTTGCACACCACAGTTCTATATGGAAAGTATGAAAATTGATCTTTGGGTATGTAAAAGAGTGTAAATATCCAAGAAAATGTACTCTTGGAAACCCAATCCGTCATTAATTATTCCTTGCTGTTTTAAGAATTCACTTTAAGTCACTGAGGAACTTAAATCTGCAGTGTCTTGAAAGTACATTTTCAACATTTGTGAGCTTAAAATGGAAGAAATATGCAGCATTACTTGTATGGTTTTAAGATGCTTCTTCTCTTCCTGTCTGCATTGTGGTGGTCAAAAACCTGTACCAGCACTGTGTGTGCAGGTTGTTTATTTAAGAAAATAGGTTGATTAATCAATTTTTATACTTTTTTCATGCTGAATGATTTATTTCCAAGAACATTATAAGCACATTTCTGGTAAACACAAGATTTAAAGTGGTGCTTTTGCATGATTCTTTTTGGAGAAACTCCTACGGATCCTTAAAAAGGCATTTCATTCATTAATCTAAAAATAAGGCCATAATTGGTATTAAAATGTCTTAAATTAGTTTTTCAAAAGTCTTAAAAATTCTAAGACATGAGAAGTAGGATTTTATGAATCGTTTTTCTCTGACATTGCATTGCAAAATTAAAATAAAATGTTTTTTTTGTTCATAATTTACCGAATGCCTTTGCATTAACGTCACGCAGATCCACATAGCAGAACCAACAACATTCAGAATTTATTTTCGGCCGGGTTGCTCAGAACAGAGGATGTCTGAACATCTGTGTGTACACCTACAATTTTGCTTATTGTAAAATTAGTATTAAATTTAATTACGAGTGGCATTACAAAAGTCATAAAAAAGTCTTAAATCTAACTTGCATTAAGCTGTAGGAACCCTGTACAGATTTGTTAATTAAATCAACTAATCGACAAAATCGTGTGTTTCTTTAATCGAGGACAACCTTAAAAAAAATATCTAGGACTTTTCTTTTTTCTTTTTTCTCTTTCTTTCTATTCCTTTTTGCCATGGTATCGAAAGAGGTATTGCTTAACATTTTTTTAAACTAGTATTGTATCGAAGTTTAAAATTCTGGTATCGTGACAACCGTAGTCTGCATGTTGTTGGGTCTCTTCCTGCTCTCACCGTTTTTCTGTCTCCCCGTCACCAGGGCCGAGTTCTACAAACACATTGTGTTGTCAGGAGGTTCCACCATGTACCCGGGCCTGCCGTCTCGGCTGGAGAGGGAACTCAAGCAGCTGTACCTGGAACGTGTGCTCAAGGGAGACGTGGACAAGCTTTCGGTGAGATATCAAGCCTTAAAGTGTTAGTATAGTCCATGTATGATGTTCATTAGACACCGGTCTGCGTGCCCCCGCTGCGGAGATTCAGACGGAAGTCTGCACGGCGCTTTCCTGTTTCCTGCTTTTTTATACAGGGACATCAGAAAAACGACCCACCTAAGAAAATATACATATCAGTTTTAAAGTATGCTGTATTTTTAATATTTTCACTGCTTTACTTTGCCATCAGACCACTAGCCACAGCTGTTAGCCAATCTCATTCAACGGAACGAGGCCAAGACATGTTTTTGTTTGAGCAGCCCAGAAAAACACAAGCACCATCTTTGAAATAATTAGAAAAGTGAAGCTTGATTTCAATCTCCGTAACAGAGATTCCTGACCAAAACAGCTGATAAGCAGAGTAATACAAAGCGAGGTTGACATGTAGTACCAAATGAAAACACTGTATAAATATGGCTTACGTTATAACTGATATGTATATTGTCTTAGGTGGCTGAAATAAGTTTTTTTCTGATGTCCCTGTATAACAAGCAGTAAACAGGAACTCAGACTTCCATCTGAATCTCGGTAGCGGTGGGACGCGCAGACCGGCGTCTAATGAAGTTAACACATTGACTGTACATAACCACCTCACAGAGTGCCACTTGAAAACCTCCTGAACTATCACTATCACTCGCCATTTATAATTATACTGCGTGAAGAGCATCAGGGAAACTGAAAACTGCTCAGATGTGGTTTACAGTGGGACTGTGGCTTTGAAAATAGGTCATACAGCATTAATTCTAGCTCAAATTAGAACTTGATTAGTGTCAATTGCACTGCGACCAATGTAATTAAAAAGAAAAAAAAAGAAAAAAGTGTGTCATTGAACATTCAGATGAGTCTGGCTTTCCTGCTCCAGGCCTCTCAGTTGGTGTGAATTAGTATTTCCAGCTGATTCTCTGGGTTTGTTGAAGTTGGCCTGGGCGGGGTTTCCCCACATGTGAGAGAGCAGTAAAGTGCCAGAAAGCTACAACCACCACAGGGAACATATTTGAAGTCAGTTTCGTGTGTAAACGGTGACCGACACCTGACAGTATCTCCTTTGTCCCGATGAGGTTAAATCCCACACACTGAGAGTTCACAGGAGAAGAAATGAAAACACCTTGAATCATGTCCAGCTACTGTCTGTTTCTGAACACATCTGTGAGGTTTAGGAGCAAAGTTTTAAAGCATTATTGTTTTTTGTCTCAGACTGGTGCAGTGCATGTAGACCACCACCAGGGGGTGATAGAGGTTAACAGACATTAATTTAACTTAAACAGAGCACTTTAAATATGTGGGATTCACTTCCCAATGATAAATATTTGTTTTGGAAAAATATCCCCACATTACATTTCCACTTCAGTATCCCAACGACACTGATGATTTTACTCTGAACTATTTTGTAAACAAAGGTCTACAGATGACTCATACGTTTAAAAGCAAGTCATTATGTGCTTTACTTTTCTGCAGCCGGCGGTTTTCTTCGAATGTTTATCTAATTTTGGAATGGAAGTCTTTATATGTAGCGATAGTGTTTTTCACTTTATCTTTCAGGAAAAATAACTCAAATGTTGGGCAATCTGTAACAAGACAGAGGACTGTTTTTTTTTTTTTTTTACATAGATCCCCAAATATTTTTATAGTAAATATTTGAAAGATGGCTGTTAAAAAAGTTTGTAGTTTACTCTTTCACAGTGGCTGTGTTCAGCTTGAATTCATGTCGGTTAATGGATTCTGATGTTGACATGGTTTCACAGTATGTGGGGGGGGAGTTATCAAAAACATCTATAAAATTATTTTTAAAGTGTGCTGTTTAATATGCTCGGACTGTGTGTTCTCCCAAATACTCAAAATATGGCTAAATAAACCACTTAACATTTTTAGGTTGCACCTTTTTTAGCTGTTTGTTTGTTGCTTGTATCTCCAGTGTAGACAGATGGTCACGTGAACACCAAACAGAAGCTGTGTCTTTCACCGTATTTGGTGAAAATATGAGCGTTTGGAACACACAGGCAGAGAACAGAGAAGTGGGTTATGTGGCAGAAGTGTTTTGAGAAGTTTGCATTGATGTTAGATGCTTCTCCTGTCTAAAAAACGTGTCAGTAAGTTCTATCTGATATGAATTGAAGCCACCTTTTCAAGCTTTTTGTTTGAGTAGAATATCACTTTAAAGCTGCAATAACTAATATTTTTTAGATTAACAAAGGATCAAATGACTGTAATGTGAAATGCGTCAAATCCACAGAGGATTATCACCCGATGCTCAGCTTTTCTGTGCCTTTTTGCATCTTCATGATGCCCTTAATATTTAATGTCAAAATGCTACATATTCTATTAGCATCCTCATAAAAACTAATTTCCAGTACCAATATGAAACTGTTACAATAACATACATGTCTAGTTCCTTCTGTTTTTTTTCTGTTTCAAACACAGTTGAGTTATGATGCTATCTTTCAAGTTTGCCATGTTAGCCGTGGCAGCGATTCCAAATTTTGATTTGAATGTACAAACGCTAGCAGGGTGTCTGCAGATCTTGAAAAGTCTTTCTTTTTATTTTTCTTGCTTGCCAAATATTTGTTATATAAGATGTTTTTATTGACTGCAGACTGTTGGGAGAGGTCATGCATCTATAAATTGGGATTGTTTTGACAGCAGATTGTTCATGCAGGAGGCTGTTTAAATAGTTTGCGTTGGCACAGACCTGTGGAAAACACACTGTCACCACTGCTAGCTACAGTAGCTTAAAAGCTCATTGTGTCATTATGGGCGATTTTAGCATAAACTTAAACTTGAACTTTAATTATTTGAATTCTGTTCCAGGTGGGAAGTGCTGAAAAAATGTGACATAATAAATCATTCTAGGCCATTTCATCCGGCTGTTGTCGTGAAATGTCACATGTATTAAATTGCATTTTATGTGGTATTAAGTTCTTTTAAAAAGTCTTGAATTAAACTTGACAAACCCTGCGGAAACCCTGACGAGGTTTAGGCCTCGGGATGAAATTTTGATGCAAATTTCTATGTAGTCAAGACTGAAACTGTGCAAAAATAAAGTTTACACCGATTAGAAAAACATCAACATCACATCCGAGTTTCGAAAAAAGAAATTGGGACACTTTGAGCTGCAGTGCGAACACAGCCTGCAGGACAGTTCTTTGTTACATACGTCGTCTTTTATGTCTCTGTGTCCTCTTGTCTTGTAGAAATTTAAGATCCGGATCGAGGATCCTCCCAGGCGAAAGCACATGGTGTTCCTGGGCGGAGCCGTGCTGGCCGACATCATGAAGGACAAGGACAACTTCTGGCTGACCCGGGAGGAGTACCAGGAGAAAGGAGTCCGCGTGCTGGAAAAACTCGGAGTCACCGTCAGATAAAGCACTGGACGGACAGACCACACACACACACACACATACACATACACATACACATCTCCCCCTCGCACACATTGCAGAGTATATATCTATTTATCCCTCTTCTTCTCCTCTCTTTCGGCTCTTGATGCTCCTCAAACATCCGAGGGAATCGAGCCATCACCTCCTCCTCCTCCTCCTCCTCCTCCTCTCTCTCCTCTGCCTCTCTTCTCCCCTGATTTGGAATTGGCTCACCCTTTTTTTCCCTCGCAAAGCCCACGAGAGCCAATTCCATCTTTGCAGATTCACACTGAAACCCCCTCCTTTACTTAAACTCTGAATTAAAACGGGTTAATGTTGCCCTGCTGGTGTATTTTGGTGCAGAAGGTTAAAAAAAAAACCAGTGATGGGAAATGTTAACTCTGCTTGTTTACCTCCACATACGTTTGTTGCGAGTTAAATTTGGCAAGTAAACCCACCAGCCGCTGCAGCGAGTGTTTCAGAATGTTTCCTCCCTTGATTAAACCTCCGGAGAGGATAAATTGATGCAAAGTTTCTGTAACGCGTCTGTAATATCACAATCAGGGTCCACCACAAACAGCCACGGGCCGCTTTCAGCATCTGTTTCCAGGTGAGCGAGAAATGATCACATTTTTATGTCGTTTTTTATAAATGATATCATGACTTTTTCTTTTCTGGGAGAGGGATTACTTTTTGTTCTGCTGTTCCTTTTTTTTTTTTTGGAGTTCAATTTCTATCTTTAATTTTTTTTTTTTATTGACTTTTTCTTTTGTTGCTGTGCACTTATTACCATTGTAAATGGAGTGTATTGTGGTAACAGAAGTTCCTCAACGTTTTAATGAAGAATTGATGGTTGATTTATAAAGGGACAAATACACAAAGGAAAAGCCCCTGAGCTTGACATCGGGTGTGTGACGGTACTTTGGGGTTTGCGGGCGGTGAGACGATGATGGGATGTTGTGGGGGGGGGGGGAGTGATACTATTTGTTCCTCATCAGACGGCCTCGCCTCTGCCTCCTCTCTCTCGGTGTAAATCTCAAGCTGGGTGAACGGGTGTGAGCAGTTGTAACAATATTACAAACTGTGACGACGCCATAGCACCTCGCCCGTCGTAGTCCTTCAGATCCACCACAGCACGGAGGCAGTCGCAGGTTGACGATGAGATCGGTTTTTGAATCTGGGCGCAGAGCACTGCAAAACTGGGGATAAATGAAACGGTATTTTATCAAGACCATATTTAAGTTCTCCAGTCTTTCACTCCCAATGGTCGACTTAATGATTACTGGAGGCACTTCTATTTTGAGTATGAAAAATGTGTATATTTTTTTTTTCTCTTCCTCTTTCCATGAACGTCTATCCAGTGCCAAGTGCAGTTAATGTTAACTGGATCTCTCATGTTTTAATATCTTTCTTTTGTCACTGTTTTTTGTTTTTATTTTCCTGTGTTGTTCATAGCATAACTGCCTAACGCTGATTTAAATAAAGAAAAGTGATTTATAAGGACGTTTGTGCGGCAGGTTCTTCTGTTTTATTTTATAGTGATTTCACAAGACTTGTTCTGGGTTTTACTCTGAAGAGATGATTTTGTAAACCTGTAATGAGTTACTATCTCATAACTACAAGAAAATATCTCATAATTATGAGTTGATTACTTTAAGATAAGGTTCAAATGCTAAGCTGGTGATTTCAAATGTCTTTTTGTCTGAACAAGAGTCCTAACCCCAAACATAACATTTGACATTTCTTGCTTGAAAAAAAAATTACTGAATAGTTTAACAACCTTAACTGAGATATCTACTGAGCTTGTATGTCAGCAGATCTGTCTCCATGACAACAATGCTCCTGAAGACCATATGATACTGTTGAAAGCTCTAGAAAAAGTTAGTGGACCTAAATAAGTTGGGATTGTTTTGTCAGAAATTGTTATAAAACACAAAATATCGTGCAAAGCCTGTAATGACATGCTCCACTTGTTGACATGCAGCCAGTCAACTCGGGTCTTTGGGCTGAGAGGAACAAATTGATAAAAATAAAAAAAATACGAGGAAAAGTTCACTGATAAACATCAGCAAAATCACAAACCAAGCTGCCACACAAAACAGATTTTTGTCCACTGCTGCTTCTGTTTTGTGCTCCGGGTGCTGGTTTTATGTTGGATCTTAAAAAACGAAAACATTTCCTGCTCATCTTTAACTTTTAACGAAGAAATAACACATTCCTTGTCTTACAAATAAAAAGGTAAATAAGTACCCTTGCTCGACTTAATACACTAAGCTGTTTTGCGCTGTAGTTTCACACTGACAATCACAAAAAGTACATCTGTTGGAAAGAAATTACAGATATTAGCAGGATAATACCTGTGTACAATCTTGTGTACAGACCCCATAGTAAGGGCACAAGCACGTTCCATTAGCATGATATGTCGATCTTTATTTTTCTTTATTCAATTAAATTAAATTAAATTCAATAACAAAAGTTCTCTCTGGACACTTTTCATATAGAACAGGTCTAGAACACGCTCAATGATTTCAATGAAGTCCAAAACATCACCTCTTTACTTTATGGAACGTCCGAAACTAACAGCCAATCCAAATCCATTCTCAGGTAGAGGGGCGGGGCTTAGCCCCAGGCCCCGGATGTCGGAGAAACACAGTTATCACCTGTTGAATATTGTACAAGAGCAGCAACGTTCATAACTTTGTGGTTGACGGCCAGTTATCTTATTGTTTGGGCTTTTTGTGGTCTACAAGAGGTAAATTCGTGTTTACATATTGTTTTCCATACTGTGACAACATGTTATAGTGTAAAAACGAGTTGTGTTGCTAATCACGTGTAGCCAGTAGCATTAGCATAATAGCCACTAGCTTTGCATCCTTACTGTTAGCTTTGCAATTGAAGTAACTAATGAGATAAGAGAAGCTATTGTTAGATTACCAAGAAATAGTGTATGCATGGACTTGTTGCTTAGCTGATTTATCTGATATTCTGATTCAGGAGACAGACATTTCTGACTGTACGAGTAAGAAAGAGGATCAGGAAAGCTCCTTTGGACCACTGTGGTGTGCTACCTGTTTCTCTGCTGGCTGTCCATCACCCCGCCTCCCCTCATCTACTCATCTGAATATTCCCTGGATTTGTGAGTACTGATAAACTTACCTTTTATTTTGATTGCTTGTATGAACAAATGAAACTGCCAACAGGGGTTTTGTTTACATTGTAGTTAAAGGAGACATATCATGAAAAACTCACCTTTTCAGTGCTTGTGCACATACATTTGGGTATCTGCAGTGCCTATCAACCCACAAACAATAATAAAACAACACAGTCAGTTTGTTGTGATTCTATAAGCCGCTCAGGCTTGTAGGGCTTTGGCCCTGCTTCAGATGTCAAGTGCAGGACTCATTAGAAAATACTGACCCCCATCTCCACCCACAGCTTGAGAACTACACTGAAAAAAAATTAATCTGAGCAGATGTAAGTGTTGCATAATTAAATATGTGATATTAGTTAATTAGTTAAATTAATCTGCATTTGTTCAAAACTCAGGACATTTTGCAAGATGTTTTTACATAATCCCACACAACCCAATATAATTTACAGAAACTATAGGGCCCTACCTTAATGCTGTCTGTTGCTGGGGCCGTGCCAGGCCACTGTCATAAAGACACTTGCCACAGGGACTAACAACTTTTCTGGGGATAACCCTGTTAATATTGGGTACTATTTTTATTTGCATTTATTTTTATGTGACCTTAAGTTATATTGTTTTGTGAACATGGACTAATACCTAACTAAATGTGGTTTTATTGCATTTAAAGCATACTTCTGTCATATTTCGTCCAAGGTAATTCATGTTTTTGGTAATATCTGTTTAAGAGGGTAAATAAAATTAAGACACCCAAAAAAATCTTACTGGAGGCACCGCCAGTTAGGAGGCACCCAGGGCCCCGCCCATAGTACTACTACACTGAGCAAAATAAATAAACTTGAAACATGATAGCAGATTCACATAGCTACATGAGATGGGTGTTACATACAATCTATTTTTTAATCATGTCTCCAAATACTGAAAGTGTGTGTCTTTTGTAGGACTGCAGCTAACAAAATCATCATGTAAAACATCAGAAAGCAGTGAAAAATGCCAATATCAATTTCCTTAAGCTCAATGTAGCATCATCAGATGTTGTTTTTTTGTCTGACCAACAGTCCAAAACCCAACTATATTCAGTTAACTATAATGTAAGACAAAGAAAAGCAGAACATTCTCACATTTAAGAACCCGGAGCCACTAAATGTTCAACATTTTTGCTTGAGAAATGACTTGAAATGAATTTTCGGTCGGTTTTCTACTAGTCAATGAATCGACTAATGGTTGCAACTCTAGTCTTTAGCAGAGAGCTGGATGCGTGATTAGAAGAGTTGATAGATAAACGCGCCACAGGAGAGGATGGAGGTATAAAGGTGACGGAGGCTGCAGAGAGATCTGCACGCACAGACTAGAGGGAGGAAGAGGAAATGGGACAGTGGCAGAGGACTGGCGCCACCAGAGGAAGAGGCTCTCTTTCCGTGCCTGAAATAAAGATCTCACCCAGACTCTTCCGGCCTTGTTCCATTTTAATCCCTCGACTCTTGCCACTTCCCTCTTAACCCTGAACTGTTACCTCCGAAGCACCGTTTGAAGTTTCCCATCAGAGCACAAACAGATGCATCGCCGCGTCACAACAGAAGAGGACATTTACTAAAATACTAAACTTTGGGTGCAAAGGGACTTTGCTCGAGACTTTTCCACATTACCTTCACTACCTCTCAGAAAGAAACATTGTTCATTTTCTCCACTACATTTAATTTATCTGACGGATGTAGTTGCTCTGCAAATTTAGATTATACATTAAATATCCAAGGTTTGTGTTTAAATGTAAAAGTGTTTAATTGTATCTGTTATTCTTTCAAGGTTACAAGTATGCTTGAATTTAAATATACTCCTTGAAAAATTCTTGATTTTCAACATTACCTGATGCTTCATCTACATAGCAACTCACGTAGATCAAAAATCTATTAATATTTTCAATGAAACAGTCCCATTGTCGTATTTGTTTGTTGTCTCCTGGCGTCTCACACCAGACAAAACATACAATCAAAGTAAAAGGTCCTGACGCACCAACCCGACATCAAGGAACTAGTGGCGACAGGAGCCGACTGTTGCGTCGGCCTCCGTCCCCTGTGTCCGGCCAAAAAAGCTGCACCTGAACACACCGCAAAGACTACGCCAACAGTTGTGTCTAGAAGGTAAACCGATTAGCAAAAAAAATTGCGAAAGCGGGCAAAAACTCTCGCAAGACTCATTTCCTGATCACCTAACCTCTCGTCTTTGCCGAGAAGTGAGCGGACATGTAGGTACTCTACACCCGCTAGCTAGCAAGCTTGTCCGCTTGAAAAGTGCTTGAATTTTTACACTTAAAAACATCTACAAACCCTGAATATCAGATAAGTTAGATACATTTTGCTCTTGTCAGGTAAAAACAGCAACTTTTCTCCCAACAATCTAAATTCTTCATGTACTTGTACAAAAAAACCCATTTCAGCTTGACTTCACGATGAATTTTAGGTATTTTAGATGAAGCACTTTAGTCATGAACGTTGAACCTCAGTTTTTAAGCCAAGGAGCTTGGAAAAAATTACAATTTGAGCAATTCTATGACAGACTTCATCTGCTACTAAATGTGGTGATTGTTTTCTCAATAATTGAAAGAGTTTTAGAGAATATCACGTATAATAAGTATATGAATAGCATGCCACTTTTAAGGACATTTTGCGTGTCATGTTTTCGAATTTTAAGCTTTTCACGTCATTTAACGCCCCGCTCTCATTCCCATCTCATCACATATGGACGCTTGGTCAGGGTCACTTAACGTCACTTTTACGCGTCAAACTTTGACGCTTCACGACGGTCGCGGTTGTGTTTAACTTTGTGAATTCAAACGAATCTACTTTGTTATGTTAAGGCAACAAAACGGTTTAGGAAAAGATAATATTATGGGCTAAAATAAGTTTGTCATGTAAATTAAGTTGCGTACGTAAATGGGAGGAACTTCACATTTCACTGCTAAAACAATTATTCGTCATTAACTTTTTAGGGGACTTTTATGACAAAAATGACTTTTAAACAGACTTTATTTGTAGTACTTTTCTATACTGGTATTATCTTGATAAACACTGTTTTCTAAGTTACTTTTGCACAAACCCTTACCAGCTAAAACATTTTCCACAGGGTGGGAGTAGAGAGATGTTTTCCTCAGAAGTCTTACACAGTTTATCTCAGGTGCAGGGTTTGAACTCAATGCTTAAACAATTATCTGGCTCCTTGTAAGCTGCTTTACTTCTGCTACATCTCGGCTCAGTGGCTTTATCAGGTAATTTAGACTTGACGGAGAAACACGACAGGCCGAAATGTTGCAGAAGTAATGCTCACTGGGTACAAACGTAAAACAAAAACTCGTAAGGAGGAAAACGTAAAAACTTCAGCCTATCTTTGGACACGAGACCACGGCACTGGTGCGGGACGAGCCACCCATTCCTGTAAACTTCAGTGGGAAGTGAGCGCCGGTGCTCTGTGCACCCAGAGAGGGGCCACGCTGACCCCATTACACGAGCAGATATCTTAAATGTTTGCACATGTGGACTGTGATGCTGTTTGCAGCCGTTGAGCTGCTTAGCAGGCCCCCAAAAGCCCTCAGGGACCTTCTTTTTCTTCTCTTTTCTCTCTCTCCCTCCCCCTCCCCTCTCTCGCGCTCCATCATTATCGCCCACATGCTTTTCCAGAGACATCCTGAGTGAAACAGCTCAACGTCCTCGATGGCTATCACATGTTCCTGCTGAGGAGGGAGGCAGCCGGGGAAAGACATCTTGAAGAGAATGAAACAGGGTGTACTAGGCCGGGGTTATTTTCTTTCATTAAATACTTTACAAAGAGTTTTGGGCATCAAACTACGGATGTTTTTAATAAGAAACGTCAGGCCTTTTATCCTGCTGATCCCCTCATGAAGGACATCCTTTCTCCCTAGCAGTTGTATTTTCCCCTAAAGATTCTGTATCTGTTTTTTAAAAAAAAACCTGTTTATGGACTTTATATAAGGCTTCAAACTATTTGTTGAATGTTTATGGGTCTGTCCTTTTTCTAAATACTTAAAACAACTATCTGCTTAGATTTGCTTTGCCACAGGAAGTAACGTTCAGTTTTCAGCCATGCCAAAAAATGCAAAATTTGGATGACTTTTTTTTTTTTCGGGTAGTGACAATCCACATCAGCTTGTACTTTGTGTTTAGTGCTAATTAGCAAATGTTAGCATGCTAGCACGCAAAACTAAGATGTTGAACATCAGCATGTTAGCTGGGCGGTGCATGGTTTTGGCTCAACTGTTTTCAACATGGCGGCCTCATTTTACAGCTAAACGGTACACTAAAATATATCTCCGAAAACATTTGAGGCGAGAAATAGGCAATGTAGTAACATAATCTTGGTTCACATTTGATCAGCACTGCCTAGTTTGACTGTTTGAGACGAGTTTCGCAAGCCCGGTGCGTTGCAATGGACGGACCTCATTGCATAAAGTTGAGGCCGAGTCTTGATTATGCAAATTCAGATACGGCGAGTGTTCAGTGCATCATGCAACGTGCGGCCGGATGTCCTGCTCGCCATCGAAAATGAATATGATCTGTCGACGTATGTGAAGTCGCAGATTCCAGTGGAATCCAATGCATCTCCACCGTTAGTCTCACAATTTTTCTCCTGTAAATATCTTAAAAACAAAAAAATAATGCCCTTACATTTTTATTTTCACATTTTCACTATTAGTGTCCATTGCCAGTAATCCTTTGACGCATTTTGTTCCATTTTAAAGACGTACTGATAGAATACATTGCTAAAATGGAAGTACATGATAATGCATGCAGCAGAAAAGCTGCGGTTTGTTACAGTAGACGTATATGGGGAAGTACCTTGAATCAGAGAGTAAAATTAAGAAGCAGACTCGCGTGTGGTTTCACTGTTTTCTCTCATTTTATTGGAGGCGGAAGGTAAGACACACATTTAACTTTAGTTTTCTCACAGACCTGGCCACCCTTCAGTATCTACAAAGTACTTCCTGTTCCTTCTCGAAAGCAAGAGCTACATCCATCGTACATGTTAGAAACAGTTATTTAAAAAAAACAAAATAGAAATAAAAATGTACAACATACACTTGATATATATAATATAATTTTTGCTCTTTTTTTTTTACAGAGGTAAAAATACTAAGCGTAAAAAAATGGGTCTAATTCATTACAGGGAGTCGTTTCTTTAATTTTTCAATTTAAATACACAAGGAGATAAAGAGGATGCGTTCAGGCACTTGTAAATGGCTCTGACATGTGAGAACACACTCAAACACCAGACGAGACGGAGAAAAAAGATTGACACGCACACAAACACTCGCACACTCTTTCCAATCTGATTGGTCCCCGTCCCTGATGCATCACATCATCGAAAGATCTGATTATACTGGATAGGTGTTAGTATGTGATGGCATATTCAGTTGATCCCAGTAGCTCTGGATCAAGGAGCAGGAGAGGGGAAGGGGATGTGGGATAAACACACACACACACACACACACCTACAGGCACACACCAAGGACGTACATACTGGTACACAGGACAGGATGTATGAAACAGACACAACCAGGGAAGGGAAAAAGGACATCCTCAGGCATTCTGTATTTCAACTACAGTAAGTGACATTTCCTTGGCAAAACAATCGGGTGGATGTTTGTTTCCAGTATTTCAGCTGTTTTTCGGACTCCCGTTCTTTTCCAATGGGACCCTATCGGTGTCCTGCTTCTTTTTTTTTTCTTTTTCTTTCTTTTTTTTAATTCTTAAAAGCGTATTGTGTTCCCGGTCACATCCCCTGATGCTGCCATCAGCCGGGCTTAGACGAAGCATAAAGCACCCAAGCGGTTGTCAGTTTAGTGTCGTGCTGTCAGCGCGAGGGCGTGATTGGTCGGCATTTTTGTTTTCCTCCAATACCTGAGTTTGTACATCGACACACACTATGATGACCCTGAATAAACAAACTGTTTCTTTCTTAATTCAGTTGAGCAGCTGACGTTACTCGGTGAGGGCATGATGATGTACCTAATCTGACATGGAGGGAAAAAAACGCTGTCGGACAGAAGAATAGCGCCCACCAGTCACATGTAACTGTGGTTCCAGCAAGTTTTCTCTCATGTTAATCTAACATCTCCATAACATTTATAGTGAAAAATATATAATATATCATTTGACATTTGGGGAAATACTCTTATTTGCTTTTTTGCTGAGAGTTCGATGAGAGCAAAGCAGCCAAGAGACGATTAGCTTAGCCTAGCATAAAGACTGGGAAATTAACACGTCATATCTCCAGAGTAAAATTCAAGCATTTTAAATGACCTAAACCAAAAATGTCCAGACTCTTGAAGCCTCTATCATCTCATCTAAATTGCAATTATAAATGCAATTGTGAAAAATAAAGTTTACAGAATCACTTTGCTTATTTTACCAGCTGTTCATATTAACTTTGATTGTCTGGTTTTGAGACGCCAGGAGACGCCAAACAAATACGACGACGGGATCGTTTCATTTCAAATATTAAAAGATTTTTGGCATACATGAGTGATTGTGTACATGCATTTTTAAAGAGTATATTCGAATTCAAGCATATTCCTAACACTGAAAACATAATGGTGAAAATTAAGCATTTTCCAAACTTTAAAGACTATATGAAGCCTGTATCTCATTTGAACAATGGCCAAGAAATAGTCCAGCACATAACCCCCTGACAACATGTCAGTGTTATACTTTGGTTTTCGTACAGATTAAACAAACGAGATATAGCGTGTTAGATAGTGAGCTTTAGAGGTGCTGGTAGGTGGATTGTGTTACCTTTGGATAGAGCCAGGCTGTCTCCAGTGTTTATGCTAAGCTAAGCTAACAGCCTCCTGGCTCACAGACATCTTTTCATCCAACTCTTGGCAAGAAAGCGAAGAGGCATGTTTCCCAAAATGTCAGATTATTTCTTTTACAACTCACGAATGACATGTAGGCTCATCTTTTATAAATAAGTGTGAAATTAGGTCCACTTAATTGCTGTAGTGTCATTGCACATAGCAAAGTTTATTCATAATTATGTGTTTTTAGGGAAAAAATGTTGTATACTAATTTTCACTAG